>WNWK01020849.1:0-35096 GCA_009830355.1 Cherax destructor | reverse complement strand
ATGTGTCTGAAATTTGAGGCCACTGTCAAGATGTATTCCTAAAATTTTTCCCCTCTGTGATTTTTGGGATATATATATATATATATATATATATATATATATATATATATATATATATATATAAAAAAAAAAAAAAAAAGAGAAGTAAATAAAGATGTCAAGGAAGAGGGTAAAAGTCTGGTAGAGTAATTACTATAACATGAACGTAGATAAACATGTTTGGGGGAGGAGCAGACTGGCTGATGTAGAGCCAGACCTAGACTGGTTTACTGTTATGAGAGGCAGGCTTATACTGGGTTATTGTTCTGTAGCCAGGGTTAGACTTAGCCACTACAGTCCACAGGATGTTATGAAGTACAATAAACTAGTTACTACCACAGGATATGTAGTGCACAATAAACTAGCCATTACTGCTCACTATATAGTGCACAATAAACTACCACTACTGTCTACACTATGAAGTACTAAACTAGCCACTACTGTCTACACTATGAAGTGCAAAAAACTAGCCACTACTGTCTACACTATGAAGTGCACAATTAGCCATTTCGACGGATAATTATAAGTGAAGAATTATGATTGTTTAGACGTGAATTAAGACAAGATTGAGGAAAAAAAAAACTAAGTCTTCACCCCTTTTAAACCCCTCGAGGCGGGAAGGGTTTTTGATCCAAAGAGATGGAGCTCCCTTTCTCCCTTCCCTCGGAATTCACGGATTTAACATTGAAATAAAAGGGGTTTAAAACCGTCAATACACGAGGGTCATTAAGACCAACCCCAAAAAATGCTAACACCAGAATCTGGTTTCGTAAGTTAAGATAGACGCTTTTTTGATCTGTCATCCCCCCACCACTCTACCATCATCACCACCACTCCATCACCATCACCACTACTACCACCATTAACGCCCCCCAACATCGTCTTTATTCTCCACATCATCTAACACCAGCCTCAGCCCCTCTACCCTCGTCCAGCAGCTTCTGTTCCTCTTCCTTCTCCTCCTCTTGCTCCCTCAGTTCCTCCTGCTTCTTCCGCTCTTCCTGAAGGACGTCCTCCTCTAGGGTTCCTTCTAGGAGTCGCTGTCTCCCTGGGGTGAGTCGTGGCGAGGAGTTCTCCTGGTCCAGGTGAGGAATGCTATGGTTGAAGCGGCTCTGGTAGGGGCGCGAGTCACCACACCAACACTCACTTCTTGCTCCTGAGGACATGTGACACACTCTCTCAACATCAGGGATACACACAGACAAGTGATTAACAATAGTATTTGATTATAATAATAATAAGGAGAGAAGTAAATAATGAAGCTGAATGTCATGGGAATGAAGTTAGAAGCCTGAGTAGATCCATAACCCACTACGATAACACGAACGAAGTACGTTGATGGAGCAACCTGCAATGTAAACACACCGACTGATGTTGTAATAGCCAGGCTTAGGCTTGGTTACAAGCACTTCTGGCAGTTTGGCAGACGCACACATGATAAACCAAATGCAAAGTATGTTGCCAGCCCTATGGTCACTATCTTGAACACTGCAAAGTATGTTGCCAGCCATATGGTCACTATCTTGAACACTGCATAGTATGTTGCCGGCCCTATGGTCACTATCTTCAACATTGCATAGTATGTTGCCAGCCATATGGTCACTATCTTGAACACTGCAAAGTATGTTGCCAGCCCTATGGTCACTATCTAGAACACTGCAAAGTATGTTGCCAGCCATATGTTCACTATCTTGAACACTGCAAAGTATGTTGCCAGCCATATGTTCACTATCTAGAACACTGCAAAGTATGTTGCCAGCCCTATGGTCACTATCTAGAACACTGCATAGTATGTTGCCAGCCATATGGTCACTATCTAGAACACTGCAAAGTATGTTCCCAGTTATATGTTCACTATATTGAACACTGCAAAGTATGTTGCCAGCCATATGTTCACTATATTGAACACTGCAAAGTATGTTGCCAGCCATATGTTCACTATCATGAACACTGCAAAGTATGTTGCCAGCCATATGTTCACTATATTGAACACTGCAAAGTATGTTGCCAGCCATATGTTCACTATCTAGAACACTGCAAAGTATGTTGCCAGCCATATGTTCACTATCTAGAACACTGCAAAGTATGTTGCCAGCCCTATGGTCACTATCTTGAACACTGCAAAGTATGTTGCCAGCCCTATGTTCACTATCTTGAACACTGCAAAGTATGTTGCCAGCCATATGTTCACTATCTAGAACACTGCAAAGTATGTTGCCAGCCATATGGTCACTATCTAGAACACTGCAAAGTATGTTGCCAGCCATATGTTCACTATCTTGAACACTGCAAAGTATGTTGCCAGCCATATGTTCACTATCTTGAACACTGCAAAGTATGTTGCCAGCCATATGTTCACTATATTGAACACTGCAAAGTATGTTGCCAGCCATATGTTCACTATCTTGAACACTGCAAAGTATGTTGCCAGCCATATGTTCACTATATTGAACACTGCAAAGTATGTTGCCAGCCCTATGTTCACTATTTTGAACACTGGAAAGTATGTTGCCAGCCCTATGTTCACTATCTAGAACACTGCAAAGTATGTTGCCAGCCCTATGTTCACTATCTAGAACACTGCAAAGTATGTTGCCAGCCCTATGGTCACTATCTAGAACACTGCAAAGTATGTTGCCAGCCATATGGTCACTATCTTGAACACTGCAGAGTATGTTGCCAGCCCTATGTTCACTATCTTGAACACTGCAGAGTATGTTGCCAGCCCTATGTTCACTATCTTGAACACTGCAGAGTATGTTGCCAGCCATATGGTCACTATCTTGAACACTATGTGCTTAAGGGGCACGAATGTTCCCCCGTCTTCTAATAACGTGTTCATTTTTCCACTATAATCTACCTTGTCCATAATTACTATCGCATTTCTTTTGTCTTCAATAATAACACGAGACAATAGGACCATGTTAAAAATCTCTCCTAAGTTAAATACAACACATGCTAAGTTAAATACATTATTACTAAGTTGAATAAAATATTTACTAAATTTAATGGAATATCTACTAATATCTACAATACCTACAATATCTTCTACGTTAAATACAATACCTGCTATCTTAAATACAATACCTTCTAGGCTAAATACAACATTACTAAGTTAAATATAATACATGCCAAGTTAAATACAATATTTGCTAATTTAAATACAATACCTGCTAAGCTAAATACAGTTCTTGCAGTTAACTGAGAATTTAAAAAAAAATAAGTAGCACATTCTAGGTACCTCAAGAAACCGTGCCTTGATAATATGAGACATCACGAAAGAGCCTGGAATTTCACTATTTTTCACAGTGGTTGTTCTGCATATTGTGATTTCACCTGTTTACTGTCATCTTATTGCATATATATATGCATATAAAATATATATATATATATATATATATATATATATATATATATATATATATATATATATATATATATATACGTATAATATTGTCGTGCCGAATAGGTAATACTGGTCAATTAGCAAGAACTCATTTAAAAATAAGTGTTTTCTAAAATTTTCTCTTATACGTTTAAATATGTATGTTTTTCAATTATGTTAATGTAAAAATTAATAATTTTGTACCAAAAGAACCTTAGAAAACTTGCCTAACCTTATTATAACAATCGCAATTTAATTTAGCCTAATCCAACTAAATATATTTTAGATAAGTTTACAATAATTTAATAGTAAACAAACACAATGAAATATATTTTTTTCGTTAGGTTCAGAATGATTTTTGCGAAATTATTGCATACACAAATTTTCGCTTGTCTTATTCGGCATTAAGAACGTTGCTATTTAAGCCAAAATCGCAATGAAAGTAATCCGAATTTCCCTAAAAATTTATATAAAAATTGACCGAGAAAAGATATGAAGAAGTGCCTATAACAAATGATAATTACACACACACACAAATACACACATACATAACACAAATACACACATACATAACACAAATACACACATACATAACATAAATACACACATACATAACACAAATACACACATACATAACACAAATACACACATACATAACACAAATACACACATACATAACACAAATACACACATACATAACAAAAATACACACATACATAATACAAATACACACATACATAACACAAATACACACATACATAACACAAATACACACATACATAACACAAATACACACATACATAACACAAATACACACATACATAACACAAATACACACATACATAACACAAATACACACATACATAACACAAATACACACATACATAACACAAATACACACATACATAACACAAATACACACATACATAACAAAATACACACATACATAAACAAATACACACATACATAACACAAATACACACATACATAACACAAATACAACATACATACTAAAAAATACACACATACATAACACAAATACACACATACATAACATAAATACACACATACATAACACAAATACACACATACATAACAAAATACACACATACATAACACAAATACACACATACATAACAACTAAATACACACATACATAACACAAATACACACATACATAACACAAATACACACATACATAACACAAATACACACATACATAACACAAATACACACATACATAACACAAATACACACATACATACATAACATACAAATACACACATACATAACACAAATACACACATACATAACACAAATACACACATACATAACACAAATACACACATACATAACACAAATACACACATACATAACACAAATACACACATACATAACACAAATACACACATACATAACACAAATACACACATACATAACACAAATACACACATACATAACAAAATACACACATACATAACACAAATACACACATACATAACACAAATACACACATACATAACACACAAATACACAAAATACATAACACAAATACACACATACATAACAACAAATACACACATACATAACACAAATACACACATACATAACACAAATACACACATACATAACACAAATACAACAATCATAACACAAATACACACATACATAAACAAATACACACATACATAACACAAATACACACATACATAACATAAATACACACATACATAACACATAAATACATACAATACATAAACTAAATACACACATACATAACACAAATACACACATACATAAAATACACAATACATACACATACAATAACACAAATACACACATACATAACACAAATACACACATACATAACACAAATACACACATACATAACACAAATACACACATACATAAACAAATACACACATACATAATACAAATAACACATACATAACACAAATACACACATACATAACACAAATACACACATACATAACACAAATACACACATACATAATACAAATACACACATACATAACACAAATACACATACATACATAACACAAATACAAACATACATAACAAAATACACACATACATTAAATCACACAAATACAAACAACATACATAACACAAATACACACATACATAACACAAATACACACATACATAACACAAATACACACATACATAACACAAATACACATACATAACACAAATACACACATACATAATACAAATACACAACACACAAATACACACAATTACACACACACACAAAAAACCCACCACAGGTCAAGTGTTTATCGACAAGTGCTTTTGCCAACTGATAACTAACACAGCCCATGGTCATAACACGGGGCCAGGAGCTAAGTATCGACCCCTGCAACCACAACTAGGTGAGTACAGACTCAACTTCAGTAATTGTAACTTGAAAAACGGTGGTGAGGACCCGTAGAGTTCCACGATAATTTACATGCTAAATATTGACACCTGTTGTGGGTGATTCAAGAGCTGCAGGCTCGATCCTCCGTCTGCTAGTGGAGATACGGAAACTACTCCCACACTTCACTTATATCCATTAATACTCTTACTAACTTTTACAAAATATTTTCTAATAATGTAAATAAATACAAGGTGGAGTACTTGTTCATGAACAATGTTTTGTAATAATTGTAAGTGGAAATAAATACAAGGTGGAGTACTTGTTCATGAACAATGTTTTGTAATAATTGTAAGTGTAAATAAATACAAGGTGGAGTACTTGTTCATGAACAATGTTTTGTAATAATTGTAAGTGTAAATAAATACAAGGTGGAGTACTTGTTCATGAACAATGTTTTGTAATAATTGTAAGTGGAAATCATCTCTCTCTCTGTCTCTGTTTCTAAAGGACTTGGTTGATCTCTCTCTGTCTCTAAAGGACTTGGTTGATCTCTCTCTGTCTCTAAAGGACTTGGTTGATCTCTCTGTCTCTAAAGGACTTGGTTGATCTCTCTCTAAAGGACTTGGTTGATCTCTCTCTCTGTCTCTCTAAAGGACTTGGTTGATCTCTCTCTCTGTCTCTCTAAAGGACTTGGTTGATCTCTCTCTCTGTCTCTCTAAAGGACTTGGTTGATCTCTCTCTCTGTCTCTCTAAAGGACTTGGTTGATCTCTCTCTCTGTCTCTCTAAAGGACTTGGTTGATCTCTCTCTCTGTCTCTCTAAAGGACTTGGTTGATCTCTCTCTCTGTCTCTCTAAAGGACTTGGTTGATCTCTCTCTCTCTCTCTCTCTCTCTCTCTCTCTAAAGGACTTGGTTGATCTCTCTCTCTGTCTCTCTAAAGGACTTGGTTGATCTCTCTCTCTGTCTCTCTAAAGGACTTGGTTGATCTTTCTCTCTCTCTCTCTCTCTCTCTCTAAAGGACTTGGTTGATCTCTCTCTCTGTCTCTCTAAAGGACTTGGTTGATCTCTGTTGCATGCAAAGAGTATGTAACCTTTATTCGGAGCATGTTAAACACACCCACAGAGGCTCCCCTCCAACCAGCGAACCATCGTTAAGGGTTTGGCGATGGGGCCCCATCATCAAATCAACGACTCGGTTCAGCCAATTAAAATGCGAGTTTAACAATGACAAAGGTGACGTGGTTACCACTCGCGGTTTGTCATTGGAATTCCTGCATAGAGCTGGTTGTGGAAAGTTGTCTGTCTTTTGGCTGCTGCTTAGCCTAGACAACTGTGGCGTGCACTAAATACTACTCCTTTGTATATAGTGTACATATGTGTAAAAAGCACTTTGTTATACTTGGTGAAGGAAAAGACAAAAAAATTCTGGAATTAATCTAACTGATTTTTGAAGGAAATACAATTTCAATACATCTTCTACTGTGTTTCTTTGCTCCAAGCTCCCTTTTACACTCAGGTTAACAGGCCATTGAACCTGAGATTGTAATATGAGTAGCCTGTCCCGGAGCTGAATTTGGAGACTTAGAGCAGGAGTTGAGCCTAGAGTTGAAGTTCGCGCAGGAGCTAGTCTTGTATCTAGATAGCTTGCTATCTGGCATTGCTTACGCTTTGCCAACGCTTCACGAATTTTGTGTGTCATCTTTGCATTCGCTTCGCTATGGTCAGCCTGCTATTGTGAGTATTCTGCAATTTGGTTTGTTATTGTGTGTCAGCCTTGCTATTGTGTGTGTGCATATTGGCTTTGCTATTGCGTGTCAGCTCTGCTATCGTATGAGTATACTGCAATTCGTACCGTGCATAGCGCTACAGCGTGTTAAAGTTGGGGGTTAATGCCACCTATTCGAGTCAGACGGTTAGTGTCTGAGTTAACTCTACTAAAGTTGCCCAAACTCTCTCTACAGCGTTGTTGGCGTATCGCTCGTTCTATTGGTGTTGAATACCAGCGTACCCTTACTGCTGCTCAGCTGCGTGATATTATAAGGAGTAAACTACAAACTGAAACTATGGCATATCAGTCTCGTGTTTCTCCCTCTACAGGAGCTGTTAATTGTAGGTCACCATTAAGGTTTCTACAAAATGGGAGAGACAAAACTCCTGAGCAAAACCAGCAAGTCACAGGTGTGGGGTTATCGGCAGGTGAGTCTGGTTCACTGGCGCTTGAACTAGCCAGACTCAATCTTGAACAATATAATAATAATAATAATATTTTTATTTCGATGCATGTTACAAGTGTACACTGTTATTGGTAGTTACAATTATAAAACTGTAATGCAAGGAGAGCCACTGGCATGCCATGGCATTAGAGAACAGCGTGCATTTGCTAAGGAGGAGTTTGATAGAGAGAAGGAGAGGAGGCAATTCCATCAGACTGTAGATGACTTCAATTTGCAAAGGGCAGTACAGTTTGTTCCTCGTTTTGTTGAAGCAGAGCCTGAACAGTTTTTCGAAGCATTTGAAAACCAGGCTCGAGCTTTAGGGTGGCCTGAGGTTCATTGGGCGTCACTGGTGCATACTGCGTTGTTTGGTAAGGCACAAGAATTTACTTCTAGCCTGGAAAATGCTGACTTTGGTAACTATCGTATTGTGAAAACCACTGTTCTTGGGGCTTATCAATGTATTCCTGCCAAGTATAGGAAAGAATTCAAACTCGGCAGAAGGCAGTTGGGTCAGTCTGCTGTTGACTACGTCAGACAGCAGACCAAGGCTTTTACAAAGTGGTACAAGGCAAGTGGTGTCGTTGATTTTGAAAATTTGAAGCAGCTCATTTTGGTGGACAACCTGCTGGAGTCTGTTAGTCCAGAGGTTCGAGTCTTTCTGCAAGATCATTCCTTGCCTACGGCATTGGAAGCAGCCAGGTTGGCTGATACTTTTGAAACTAACAGCCTGGTATGAGCAGAGATCGTCAAAGAAAAGTTCCTGAGTGGAGAAATAAAGGTCAAGATGAAGGTGAATCTCGTCAGCAGTCAACTAAATCACCTGGTGAGCAGCGTTACTTCACTCCTGGTCAAACGGGTGAGCGACATCAAACTACTCAACAGGGTGATTCGAAGCGGCAGTATCCAGAGTGGCGTAAGCCACAAAATCAACGAGGTGCCAAAGTTAAAGCTGAGATGATATGTTACAACTGTGGCAACATTAGGCCCAATTGTCCAAGTAAACCCCAACCATTTGGTAAAATCTCTAATATCCCTAATAATATGTCCCAGGAAGAAGTAGAGAAGGGGATGGCCCTCTATTATAGCACTTGTAAAATATCCCTTCAGGAACATTCAGAGAAAAAGGAAGTTAGAACCTTTAGGGATACTGGAGCATATTGCTCACTTATAAGAGAGGGAGTACTTCCCCTTTCTGAACAAACCTCTTTGCAATCCTCAGTTCTGTTAGAAGCTTTTGGAGGAGTAGTATTTTCTGTCCCTTTACATCAAATCTATGTGCAGAGTAAATACTACACTGGGTATTTGACTGTTGGTGTCTCAGAGGGATTTCCTATGAAGGATGCAATGCTATTACTGGGTAATAACATTGAGTCTACTAAATGTATAGAACCCATAATGATTAATTCTTTCCCGATGTTGGCCATAACTCTGGCACAATCCAAAGTGATGTCTGATGAGAATGTTAACGCGTCCTTGGACGACTCTGATCTCGGACTAACCAATTTGTTTTGCGAGGAAAACTGGCCAGAGCCTCGTAAATTTAGTGAACAGCCACAGATCAAGCCTTCCTATTCCAGGGTTGCAGGATTACCAGATGTCTCTGTTTCCATGTCTGAGGGACTGTCCTTTCGGTAGGAACAACGGAAAGACTCCTCACTAAACTCTGCTTTTGAGGCAGCTATGGGTAAATCCACTTCGGGTCACCCGGTCAAATATCTCTTAAAAAATAATTACTTAGTCTGGACTGAAACTGGTAAGGAGGTGGAGGGAAAACAGCAAACAGATAAATTAGTGGTTCCCAGAAAGTTTAGGTCTCAGATACTAAATATAGCCCATAATTCTTCTTTAGGAGGCCATTTGGGAATTACCAAAACTCAGTACCGAATAACAAAAGAATTCTTTTGGCCAAAGTTAAGGCAAGATGTAAAGAATCATATTCGCTGTTGTCCAGAATGTCAGCAGGTAGGGAAACCTGGACACCCCATTAAACCTGCACCTCTCCATCCCATTCCTGTTAATGGAGACCCTTTTTCAGAATTAATAATAGATTGTGTAGGTCCACTACCTAAAGCTAAGTCTGGAAATCAATACTTATTCACAATCATGGATAGAGTAACTAGATATCCAGAGGCAGTTCCTATGCGCAGTATTAACACTAAAGCAATCCTTAAAGCTTTAACTAAGTTTATCTCTTGCTTTGGAATTCCTAAAACTATTCAAAGTGATCAAGGTACTAACTTCACTGCCAAAGCATTTAGGGAAGCATTAACTAGGCTAGGAATAGTTCATAACCTATCCACTGCCTATCATCCTCAGTCCCAAGGCGCCTTGGAAAGATTCCATCAGACGTTAAAAACAATGATGAGAACATTCTGCATGCATTTTCCTACAGACTGGGATGAATCACTTCCTCTGTTGCTATTCGCAATGAGAGAAACTGTGCAAGAGTCTACAGGGTACAGTCCTTTTGAGCTGATATTTGGGCACAATGTACGAGGTCCTCTACGTGTGCTCAAAGAAGGATGGATGGGAGAAGACGCCTCCACAACCAGCTACAACCCTTCTTCAAGGTTGCAGGTAGCACGTCAGTTGGCTAAGGCTAACTTGAAGGCAGCTCAAAATACGATGAAACAGAGGTATGACAGAAACTCAAAATTTCACTCCTTCCATCCAGGAGATAAGGTGTTGGTACAGGAGCCTATACCTAGCCACACCTTGAAAGCTAGATTTACGGGACCAATGCAAATCGTAAGTAAATTATCTGATGTAAATTATGTGGTATCTCCCATTGACAAGACCTCAAAAAGCAAAACTTACCACATTAATCAAATTAAAGCTTTTAATACACCAGATAAAGTTCCAGTAATGACTCTGTCCTCTGCCTCTGATGACCCTGACTCTTTGCACTCTGAGATTAATGTAAAGCTTCCAAATTCGGTCCTCCTCAAGGACCCTAAACCTTTAATGTTGGGTTTGACCAAGTCTCAAGTAACTAATTTAACTGCGCTCCTACAGTCTTATCCTGATATTTTTTCGGATGTGCCGAAAAATGTACATTAGGATATCATGATGTAGATGTTGGAAACTCTAAACCTATTAAACTCTCCCCTTACAGAGCTAATCCTGAAAAACAGAGGCTACTTCAACAGGAGGTAGAATTTCTGTTAGAGCATGGGTTAGTGGAGGAGTCATCTAGTCCGTGGGCTTCACCGTGCATCCTTGTTAACAAAGCTGATGGAGGGTTCCGAATGTGCACAGATTACCGTAAGGTGAATGAGGTCACAATTGCAGATGCCTATCCTCTGCCACGTCTGGATGATGTAATCGACTTTGTGGGTAAGGCTACTTTTGTATCCAAATTGGACCTCCTTAAAGGTTACTATCAAGTACCTTTAACAGATAAGGCGAAGGAAATCTCTGCCTTCGTAATTCCAGGAGGTCATTATCAGTATACAGTGATCCCCTTCGGAATGAAAAACTCTCCTGCATCATTCCAGAGACTTATCCATCAGGCTATTAAAGGACTTGAAGGCACGGCAGCTTACCTAGATGACATAGTTGTTGTGTCGGACACTTGGTACCAACATGTGTTTAGGCTTAAGGCTCTCTTTGAGACCTTCCAGAGTTTTCATTTAACTGTTAATTTATCAAAGTCATCCTTTGGCCAATCTACTATTAATTTTCTGGCCATGAAGTAGGTAGTGGCAAAGTGGCCCCTAAATTTGCAAAAATTCTGGCCATTAAAAATTATCCAGTTCCCCCTGACAGGAAATCCCTTCAACGTTTTCTAGGGATGGTAGGGTTTTATAGAAGATTCTGTAAAAAATTTGCAGATATTGTTGCACCTCTAACCTCACTTACCAGTCACAAAGTTCCCTTTATTTGGACCCCAGAATGTCAAGATGCCTTTACGAAAGCAAAGAGATTACTTTGTACTGCACCCATCCTGTTGTCTCCAGACTTTTCAAAACCATTTTCCTTGCAGATTGACGCTTGTGAGTCTGGGGTGGGGGCAGTGCTTCTGCAATCTGGGGATGATGGGTTGCAGCCTGTGGCATATTTTTCGGCCAAGTACCAACCACACCAGAGGGCCTACTCTACTATAGAGAAGGAGGGCCTAGCTCTACTTCTGGCATTAGAGCCTTTTGATGTCTACGTGGGCCAGTCCTCTCAGGTGGTCACCATCTACAGCGACCACAACCCTCTGGTATATCTCCAGCACATGAAGAATCAAAATACCAGACTCATGCGTTGGAGTATTAGGTTGCAACCCTACAATATAAAAATTATACACATTGCTGGAAAAAATAATACACTAGCTGATGTGTTGTCCAGAAGTCATTGTATTTAGTTAGGATGTGTTAGGGACTTTGGGTGGAACCAGCCCTTTTTTTCCCCTAGTGGGTTTTTTTTTAGCGGGGGTTGCCCTGCTACCGACCGCAGGCACCTTGGACTTACGTTAGCCCTACCGTCTGCTGTCTCACTCTTAAGTTTAAAGCTGGACTTTATGTCTCAAGAAAAGTTTAGCTTTAACTAATGAGCGGGATGGTTGAGGGGAAAGGCGGTCCCATTATTATATGTGCCATGGCGGCACTCTACCCATTTGAGGTGGAAGCCTAGTCCTGAGCCCTCTTGGGGTGGGGGTGGTGCATGCAAAGAGTATGTAACCTTTATTCGGAGCATGTTAAACACACCCACATAGGCTCCCCTCCAACCAGCGAACCATCGTTAAGGGTTTGGCGATGGGGCCCCATCATCAAATCAACGACTCGGTTCAGCCAATTAAAATGTGAGTTTAACAATGACAAAGGTGACGTGGTTACCACTCGCGGTTTGTCATTGGAATTCCTGCATAGAGCTGGTTGTGGAAAGTTGTCTGTCTTTTGGCTGCTGCTTAGCCTAGACAACTGTGGCGTGCACTAAATACTACTCCTTTGTATATAGTGTACATATGTGTAAAAAACCCTTTTGTAATACTTGGTGAAGGAAAAGACAAAAGTATTATATAATCACAATTACTTGGTGAAGGAAAAGACAAAAGTCTTATATAATCCAATTACTTGTGAAGAAGACAAGTCTGAATTAATCTAACTGATTTTTGAAGGAAATACAATTTCAATACATCTTCTACTGTGTTTCTTTGCTCCAAGCTCCCTTTTACACTCAGGTTAACAGGCCATTGAACCTGAGGTTGTAATAATCTCTCTCTCTCTCTCTCTCTCTCTCTCTCAAGGACTTGGTTGACTTAGAGAACTAATTAACATGGGACTCCCCCTTAGCAAGGGACTCACCTAGAGTAGGGAATCACCTAGTAGGGGACTCACCTAGAGCAGGGGACTCACCCTTAGCAAGGGACTCACCTAGAGCAGGGGACTCACCTAGAGTAGGGGACTCACCTAGAGCAGGGGACTCACCTAGAGCAGGGGACTCACCTAGAGCAGGGGACTCACCTAGAGCAGGGGACTCACCTAGAGTAGGGGACTCACCTAGTAGGGGACTCACCTAGAGCAGGGTACTCACCTAGAGCAGGGGACTCACCTAGAGCAGGGTACTCACCTAGAGCAGGGGACTCACATAGAGCAGGGGACTCACCTAGAGCAGGGGACTCGCCTAGAGCAGGGGACTCGCCTAGAGCAAGGGACTCACCTAGAGCAGGGAACTCACTCTTAGCAAGGGACTCACCTAGAGCAGGGGACTCACCTAGTAGAGCTCACCTAGAGCAGGGGACTCACCTAGTAGAGCTCACCTAGAGCAGGGGACTCACCTAGTAGAGCTCACCTAGAGCAGGGGACTCACCTAGTAGAGCTCACCTAGAGCAGGGTACTCACCTAGAGCAGGGTACTCACCTAGAGAGGGGACTCACCTAGAGCAGGGGACTCACCTAGAGCAGGGGACTCACCTAGAGCAGGGGACTCACCTAGAGCAGGGGACTCACCTAGAGCAGGGACCTCACTCTTAGCAAAGGACTCACCTAGAGCAGGGGACTCACCTAGTAGGGGACTCACCTAGAGCAGGGGACTCACCTGACCGAAGATAGTGCGGGTTGAGAACTCTTCTTCTATGACCATGGGCTGGTTGGTCATAGTCTGGATCATCACCACCCGGGCGCCCACCTGTCACAACACCCCGGGGTTAGTCATGCATATGCACTAAACTCACACTGGCATTACAGTGCCTGGGCACTTGGGAAGGGGCGAAGAATGGCAGATAATCAGGTTTGATCCAGGGAAGAAGAAAAGTAACTCTAATTCCTTGGATGAAGAACACCGAGGTACCTCCCCTTCCAGGAAGGAACAAGGTATGAATGACGTATTGTTGTGGGATTAATGTGGTATTAGGTATTAATGTGATATTAGGGATTAAGGATTAGGTATTAATGTGGTATTAGGTAGAAATGTGGTATTAGGGATTAATGTGGTATTAAGGATTAATGTGGTATTAGGGATTAATGTGGTATTAGGAATTAATGTGGTATTAGGAATTAATGTGGTATTAGGAATTAATGAGGTATTAATGTGGTATTAGGTATTAATGTGGTATTAGGGATTAATGTGGTATAAGGGATTAATGTGGTATTAAGGATTAATGTGGTATTAGGCATTAATGTGGTATTAAGGATAAATGTGGTATTGAAGATTGTGGTATTAAAGATTAATGTGGTATTAGGGATTAATGTGGTATTGGGGATTAATGTAGTATTAGGTATTAATATGGTATTTGGGATTAATATAGTATTAGGGAATAATATGGTATTAAAGTGGCATTAGGGATGGACATGGTCTCAGAGATTAACACAGCATCAGAATAACAGGAATTAACACAGCATTAGTATGATAACAGGAATTAACATAGCATCAATATGATAACAGGAATTAACACAGCATCAGCATGATAACAGGAATTAACATAGCATCAGCATGATAACAGGAATTAACATAGCATTAGTATGATAACAGGAATTAACACAGCATCAGCATGATAACAGGAATTAACATAGCATCAGCATGATAACAGGAATTAACATAGCATCAGTATGATAACAGGAATTAACATAGCATCAGTATGATAACAGGAATTAACATTGCATCAGTATAACAGGAATTAACACAGCATCAGTATGATAACTGGAATTAACACAGCATCAGCATGATAACAGGAATTAACACAGCATCAGCATGATAACAGGAATTAACACAGCATCAGTATGATAACAGACAGCATCAGCATGATAACAGGAATTAACACAGCATCAGTATGATAACAGACATCATCAGCATGATATCAGGAATTAATACAGCATCAGTATGATAACAGGAATTAATATAGCATCAGTATGATAACAGGAATTAACATAGCATCAGCATGATAACAGGAATTAACACAGCATCAGTATGATAACAGGAATTAACATATCATCAGTATGATAACAGGAATTAACATAGCATCAGTATGATAACAGGAATTAACACAGCATCAGTATGATAACAGGAATTAACATATCATCAGTATGATAACAGGAATTAACATATCATCAGTATGATAACAGGAATTAACATAGCATCAGTATGATAACAGGAATTAACACAGCATCAGTATGATAACAGGAATTAACATAGCATCAGTATGATAACAGGAATTAACATAGCATCAGCATGATAACAGGAATTAACATAGCATCAGTATAACAGGAATTACCATATCATCAGTATGATAACAGGAATTAACATAGCATCAGTATGATAACAGGAATTAACACAGCATCAGTATGATAACATGAATTAACATAGCATCAGTATGATAACAGGAATTAACATAGCATCAGCATGATAACAGGAATTAACACAGCATCAGTATGATAACAGGAATTAACATAGCATCAGTATGATAACAGGAATTAGCAAGTTAGGTGTCAGGTGATACTTTCACCTACCTCAACAGGCTGACCCTCGTAGGTGAGTCTAAGGTGGGGATCAGAGGGCTGGAGGCGCCAGGCTGAGTGCGAGGTAGAATGAGGCTTGAGTAGCACCTCCTGGCGTCTGCTCTCCCTACCAGAGTGCAAGGCTGACCCCACGGGAGAGGTCACGTACAGAGGTTCATGTTGACCTAACTTGTGCGTCAGGTCGAAGGGGTCACCATAACACAGTACGCTGCCCTCATGCTGACCAGACCCACGACTGTCACGAAAAAAAAAACATTTTCATTAAGAATAATAATAATTAAATAATAATAATTATATTATTAATAATAATAATAATAATAATAATAATAATAATAATAATAATAATAATAATAATAATAATAATAATAATAATAACAAGGGCTTTAAGTGAACGATCAAGTAACGAGACTGAAGTACAAAACTGGGTACTTGAAGATAAGACAGAAAGCTTGGGTACTTGAAGATAAGACAGAAAGCTTGGGTACTGAAGATAAGACAGAAAGCTTGGATACTTGAAGATAAGACAGAAAGCTTGGGTACTTGAAGATAAGACAGAAAACTTGGGTACTGAAGATAAGACAGAAAGCTTGGGTACTTGAAGATAAGACAGAAAGCTTGGGTACTGAAGATAACACAGAAAGCTTGGGTACTGAAGATAAGACAGAAAGCTTGGGTACTTGAAGATAAGACAGAAAGCTTGGGTACTGAAGATAAGACAGAAAGCTTGGGTACTTGAAGATAAAACAGAAAGCTTGGGTACTGAAGATAAAACAGAAAGCTTGGGTACTGAAGATAAGACAGAAAGCTTGGGTACTGAAGATAAGACAGAAAGCTTGGGTACTGAAGATAAGACAGAAAGCTTGGGTACTGAAGATAAAACAGAAAGCTTGGGTACTGAAGATAAGACAGAAAGCTTGGGTACTGAAGATAAGACAGAAAGCTTGGGTACTGAAGATAAGACAGAAAGCTTGGGTACTGAAGATAAAACAGAAAGCTTGGGTACTGAAGATAAAACAGAAAGCTTGGGTACTGAAGATAAGACAGAAAGCTTGGGTACTGAAGATAAGACAGAAAGCTTGGGTACTGAAGATAAGACAGAAAGCTTGGGTACTGAAGATAAAACAGAAAGCTTGGTACTGAAGATAAGACAGAAAGCTTGGGTACTGAAGATAAAACAGAAAACTTGGGTACTGAAGATAAGACAGAAAGCTTGGGTACTGAAGATAAGACAGAAAGCTTGGGTACTTGAATATAAGACAGAGAAAGCTTGGGTACTGAAGATAAGACAGAAAGCTTGGGTACTGAAGATAAGACATAAAGCTTGGGTACTGAAGATAAAACAGAGAAAGCTTGGGTACTGAAGATAAAACAGAGAAAGCTTGGGTACTGAAGATAAAACAGAGAAAGCTTGGGTACTGAAGATAAAACAGAAAGCTTGGGTACTGAGAATAAAACAAAGAAAGCTTGGGTACTAAAGATAAAACAGAGGAAGCTTGGGAACTGAGAATAAAACAAAGAAAGCTTGGGTACTAAAGATAAAACAGAGAAAGCTTGGGTACTGAGAAAAAACAAAGAAAGCTTGGGTACTAAAGATAAAACAGAGAAAGCTTGGGTACTGAGAATAAAACAGAGAAAGCTTGGGTACTAAAGATAAAACAGAGAAAGCTTGGGTACTGAGAATAAAACAGAGAAAGCTTGGGTACTAAAGATAAAACAGAAAGCTTGGGTACTGAAGATAAAACAGAAAGCTTGGGTACTGAAGATAAGACAAAGCTTGGGTACTGAAGATAAGACAGAAAGCTTGGGTACTGAAGATAAAACAGAAAGCTTGGGTACTGAAGATAAGACAGAAAGCTTGGGTACTGAAGATAAGACAGAAAGCTTGGGTACTGAAGATAAGACAGAAAGCTTGGGTACTGAAGATAAAACAGAGAAAGCTTGGGTACTGAAGATAAGACAGAAAGCTTGGGTACTGAAGATAAAACAGAGAAAGCTTGGGTACCGAAGATAAAAAAGAGAAAGCTTGGGTACTGAAGATAAAACAGAGAAAGCTTGGGTACTGAAGATAAGACAAAAAGCTTGGGTACTGAAGATAAGACAGAAAGCTTGGGTACTGAAGATAAAACAGAGAAAGCTTGGGTACTGAAGATAAAACAGAGAAAGCTTGGGTACTGAAGATAAAACAGAGAAAGCTTGGGTACTGAAGATAAAACAGAAAGCTTGGGTACTGAAGATAAAACAGAAAGCTTGGGTACTGAAGATAAAACAGAAAGCTTGGGTACTGAAGATAAGACAGAAAGCTTGGGTACTGAAGATAAGACAGAAAGCTTGGGTACTGAAGATAAAGCTTGGGTACTGAGAATAAAACAGAGAAAGCTTGGGTACTGAGAATAAAACAAAGAAAGCTTGGGTACTAAAGATAAAACAGAGAAAGCTTGGGTACTGAGAATAAAACAAAGAAAGCTTGGGTACTAAAGATAAAACAGAGAAAGCTTGGGTACTGAGAATAAAACAGAGAAAGCTTGGGTACTGAGAATAAAACAAAGAAAGCTTGGGTACTAAAGATAAAACAGAAAAGCTTGGGTACTGAGAATAAAACAAGAAAGCTTGGGTACTAAAGATAAAACAGAGAAAGCTTGGGTACTGAGAATAAAACAAAGAAAGCTTGGGTACTAAGATAAAACAGAGAAAGCTTGGGTACTGAAATAAACAAAGAAAATCTACTAACGAATAAAAAGAGAGAGCTTACGGATCGAGTTTGGCGACTGGACCATTTACAAAAGTCACACTAACATAAAGAACAGGAAGAGATTTATGGCAGGCAGACAGATAAAAGAGAGAATAATGGAGTAGTATGGAAGAGTAGAAGTAGATGAGACAGTCATATTCTAGGAAAGGAGCACTAAGAACTGGCGTCGCATGGGTAGGACAAACACAGAGGAGGAAAGACGAATAAAAAGGACAGTGTGACTAGTAAATGGCAAGTCGGGTACGAAGAAACGTCGAAGCTCTCTTTGTTATATGGTGCAGAGTTGTGTGTGTATTGTTCAGTCAGATGCCTTTTTTTTTATAAAACAAAGAAAGCTTGGGTACTAAAGATAAAACAGAGGAAGCTTGGGTACTGAGAATAAAACAAAGAAAGCTTGGGCACTAAAGATAAAACAGAGGAAGCTTGGGTACTGAGAATAAAACAAAGAAAGCTTGGGCACTAAAGATAAAACAGAGGAAGCTTGGGTACTGAGAATAAAACAAAGAAAGCTTGGGCACTAAAGATAAAACAGAGGAAGCTTGGGTACTGAGAATAAAACAAAGAAAGCTTGGGTACTAATGATAAAACAGAGAAAGCTTGGGTACTGAGAATAAAACAAAGAAATCTTGGGTACTAAAGATAAAACAGAGAAAGTTTGGGTACTGTGAATAAAACAAAGAAAGCTTGGGTACTAAAGATAAAACAGACGAAGCTTGGGTACTGAGAATAAAACAGAGAAAGCTTGGGTACTAAAGATAAAACAGAGAAAGCTTGGGTACTGAGAATAAAACAGAGAAAGCTTGGGTATTGAGAATAAAACAGAGAAAGCTTGGGTACTGAGAATAAAAGAGAGAAAGCTTGGGTACTAAAGATAAAACAGAGAAAGCTTGGGTACTGAGAATAAAACAAAGAAAGCTTGGGTACTAATGATAAAACAGAGAAAGCTTGGGTACTGAGAATAAAACAAAGAAAGCTTGGGTACTAATGATAAAACAGAGAAAGCTTGGGTACTGAGAATAAAACAAAGAAAGCTTGGGTACTAATGATAAAACAGAGAAAGCTTGGGTACTGAGAATAAAACAAAGAAAGCTTGGGTACTAAAGATAAAACAGAGGAAGCCTGGGTACTGAGAATAAAACAGAGAAAACTTGGGTACTGACGGTAGGATAGTAAAGGCGTTCTTGAGGACAGGCTGGTGGTAGACAGGGCAGGCTGTGAGAGGTACATCATGGTACTGGTTCTTGATCAGTGCCTGACGAGATGGTGTAGCAGATATGGTACACGCCAAGGAAGGTCTAGGTGCCCCTGAACAACATAACACACCACCTTACCAACATTGATAATGCTATTAATAAAGAGATATATAATAATTTTACAAGTCTTGAGGAACAAGGAGATTATGTTATCTTGATGGAGATAAGACACAGAGTTGTATCCTGACCTTTAAGGGTTGTATCCTGACCTTTAAGAGCTGTATCCTGACCTTTAAGAGCTGTATCCTGACCTTTGCGAGGCTGGACGACAGGTGCGTGAAGGATTACAGTGTCGCCAAAATGTAGAAGTCCGTCTGGACACACTGACACCTCAGCCTGTGGGTCATTGTAATTAGTAAACTCACACAAAAGGAATTATTTCGTAGTAGTCATCATGTAAGACTATATGTATATATATATATATATATATATATATATATATATATATATATATATATATATATATATATATATATATATATATATATATATATATATATAATATTTTAAAAA
Source organism: Cherax destructor (assembly GCA_009830355.1). Lineage (NCBI taxonomy): Eukaryota > Metazoa > Arthropoda > Malacostraca > Decapoda > Parastacidae > Cherax > Cherax destructor. The sequence goes on along the minus strand of WNWK01020849.1, from coordinate 14,620 downwards.
GCACATTTACCATTATTCATTCAATCACTGTCTTACCAAAGTGTGCTGACGTTACAGTTTAGATGACTCTGAACTACAACACCTTCAACCATCCTTCAGAGTACAGGCACTGTACTTCCCACCTCCAGCACTGTAACATACTCAACCATCCTTCAGAGTACAGACACTGTACTTCCCACCTCCAGCACTGTAACATACTCAACCATCTTTCAGAGTACAGACACTGTACTTCCCACCTCCAGCACTGTAACATCCCCACCATCCTTCAGAGTACAGGCACTGTACTTCCCACCTCCAGCATTGTAACATACTCAACCATCCTTCAGAGTACAGACACTGTACTTCCCACCTCCAGCACTGTAACATCCTCACCCATCCTTCAGAGTACAGGCACTGTACTTCCCACCTCCAGCACTGTAACATCCCCACCATCCTTCAGAGTACAGGCACTGTACTTCCCATCTCCAACACTGTAACATCCCCACCATCCTTCAGAGTACAGGCACTGTACTTCCCACCTCCAGCACTGTAACATCCCACCATCTTCGAGTACAGGCACTATTCCACCTCCAGCACTGTAACATCCCACCATCCTCAGAGTACAGGCACTGTACTTCCCACCTCCAGCACTGTAACATCCTCACCATCTCAGTACAGGCATGTCTTCCCACTCACACTGTAACATACTCAACCTCCTAGACAGGCACTGTACTTCCCACCTCCAGCACTGTAACATCCACAACCATCCTTCAGAATACAGGCACTGTACTTCCCACCTCCAGCACTGTAACATCCTCAACCATCCTTCAGAGTACAGGCACTGTACTTCCCATCTCCAGCACTGTAACATACTCAACCATCCTTCAGAATACAGGCACTGTACTTCCCACCTCCAGCACTGTAACATCTCAACCATCCTTAAGATCACAGGCACTGTACTTCCCACCTCCAGCACTGTAACATCCAAACCCATCCTTCAGAATACAGGCACTGTACTTCCCACCTCCAGCACTGTAACATCAACACCCATCCTTCAGAATACAGGCACTGTACTTCCCACCTCCAGCACTGTAACATCCTCAACCATCCTTCAGAGTACAGGCACTGTACTTCCCACCTCCAGCACTGTAACATCCTCAACCATCCTTCAGAATACAGGCACTGTACTTCCCACCTCCAGCACTGTAACATCCTCAACCATCCTTCAGAGGAAAGGCACTGTACTTCCCACCTCCAGCACTGTAACATCCTCAACCATCCTTCAGAGTACAGGCACTGTACTTCCCACCTCCAGCACTGTAACATCCTCAACCATCCTTCAGAGTACAGGCACTGTACTTCCCACCTCCACCACTGTACTTCCCACCTCCACCACTGTACTTCCCACCTCCACCACTGTACTTCCCACCTCCACCACTGTACTTCCCACCTCCACCACTGTACTTCCCACCTCCACCACTGTACTTCCCACCTCCACCACTGTACTTCCCACCTCCACGACTCAGATCTAACTAACACAGGATAAATATTAAGAGAGTTAAATAAAATTTATCCGAGGTCATTACATCAAATTGTGTTATCTTTATTTTAAAGTAGAGAGAATAAGCCAGTGGAAGGCCTCGCTCACATGACCAAAGTTGGACGGTCATCACAGACTAAAATCCAAGTCGGAAGCAATCATTTATGTCTTGATGAATGTTACCTAACCTAACCTATGCCCCATTATAAAGAATAGTTTGTATACTACGACCAGAGGACACCTGCACATGTCAATAGTTGGGACCTTTCCACAAGCAGCTAGCTGAGAATTTCAAACCTATCTGATGAAGAATTCTCAAGTTATAAACGAAAACATTAAAAGAAAGTGTAATAGTAAAAATGTTGAAGATGGTGTCATGAGCTAGAGAGACAGCATTTTTTTTTTCCATCAGACTGTCGGAGACTGGCCTTGAGTCTCCCAGAAAGAAGATGGAGGAAGAAAATCCTGAAACAGTTGCTTAGTGTTAGTATAACAGTGTGGTCATTAGTTGTTTGTTTATACCAGATGAGATGAGTTTGACTTCACTACACCAAACTACTACTAGCCACCACAGCCACTCACTCACCTCCTCCAGCAAGGCAGCACTCACCACTCACCTCCTCCCACAGGCAGCACTCACCACTCACCTCCTCCAGCAAGGCAGCACTCACCACTCAACTCCTCCAGCAAGGCAGCACTCACCACTCACCTCCTCCAGCAAGGCAGCACTCACCACTACCATAACCACTCGCCACCTCCAGCAAGGCAGCACTCACCACTACCACCACCACCACTCACCTCCTCCAGCAAGACAGCACTCACCACTACCACCACCACCACACACTTCCACCAACAAGGCAGCACTCACCACTACCATCACCACTCACCTCCTCCAGCAAGGCAGCACTCACCACTACCATCACCACTCACCTCCTCCAGCAAGGCAGCACTCACCACTACCATCACCACCACCTCCTCCAGCAAGGCAGCACTCACCACTACCATCACCACTCACCTCCTCCAGCAAGGCAGCACTCACCACTACCATCACCACTCACCTCCTCCAGCAAGGCAGCACTCACCACTACCATCACCACTCACCTCCTCCAGCAAGGAAACTCACTCCCTCACACTCACCTCACAGCACTACCACACACTCACCACTCTCCTCCAGCAAGGCAGCACTCACCACTACCATCACCACTCACCTCCTCCAGCAAGGCAGCACTCACCACTATCATCACCACTCACCTCCTCCAGCAAGACAGCACTCACCACTACCACCACCACCACACACTTCCACCAACAAGGCAGCACTCACCACTACCATCACCACTCACCTCCTCCACAAGGCAGCACTCACCACTACCATCACCCCCCCTCCATCCCTCCCTCCAGCAAGGCAGCACTCACCACTACCATCACCACTCACTCCTCCAGCAAGGCAGCACTCACCACTACCATCACCACTCACCTCCTCCAGCAAGGCAGCACTCACCACTACCATCACCACTCACCTCCTCCAGCAAGGCAGCACTCACCACTACCATCACCACTCACCTCCTCCAGCAAGGCAGCACTCACCACTACCACCACCACCACTCACCTCCTCCAGCAAGGCAGCACTCACCACTACCATCACCACTCACCTCCTCCAGCAAGGCAGCACTCACCACTACCATCACCTCACCTCCTCCAGCAAGGCAGCACTCACCACTACCATCACACTCACCTCTCCACAAGGCAGCACTCACCACTACCATCACCACTCACCTCCTCCAGCAAGGCAGCACTCACCACTACCATCACCACTCACCTCCTCCAGCAAGGCAGCACTCACCACTACCATCACCACTCACCTCCTCCAGCAAGACAGCACTCACCACTACCATCACCACTCACCTCCTCCACCAAGGCAACACTCACCACTACCATCACCACTGCTCACTTCCACCACCAAGGCAGCACTCACCACTACCATCACCACTCACCTCCTCCAGCAAGGCAGCACTCACCACTACACCACCACTCACCTCCTCCAGAAGCAAGCAGCCACCACTACCATCACCACTCACCTCCCAGCAAGGCAGCACTCACCACCACACCACTCACCCTCCAAAGGCAGCACTCACCACTACCATCACCACTCACCTCCCCAGCAAGGCAGCACTCACCACTACCATACACTCACCTCCTCCAGCAAGACAGCACTCACCACTACCATCACCACTCACCTCCCCACAAGGCAGCACTCACCACTCACCATCACCACCACCTCCTCCACAAGAGCAGCACTACCACTACCACACACCACCTCCTCCAACAAGGCAGCACTCACCACCATCACCATCACCTCCAGCAAGGCAGCACTCACCACTACCATCACACTCACCTCCTCCAGCAAGGCAGCACTCACCACTACCATCACACTCACCTCCTCCACAAGGCAGCACTCACCACTACCATCACCACTCACCTCTCCACAAGGCAGCACTCACCACTACCATCACCACTCACCTCCTCCAGCAAGGCAGCACTCACCACTCACCACACACTCACCTCCCCAGCAAGGCAGCACTCACCACTACCATCACCACCTCACCTCCTCCAGCAAGGCAGCACTCACCACTACCACCAACCACTCACCTCCTCCAGCAAGGCAGCACTACCACTCCCAAACCCCACTCACCTCCTCCAGCAAGGCAGCACTCACCACTACCATCACCACCTCCTCCACAAGGCAGCACTCACCACTACCATCACCACTCACCTCCCCCAAAGCAAGGCAGCACTCACCACTACACCACCACCACCTCCTCCAGCAAGGCAGCACTCACCACTACCACACCACTCACCTCCCCCAAAGCAAGGCAGCACTCACCACTACCATCACCACTACCTCCACCAAGGCAGCACTCACCTACCATCACCACTCACCCTCCAGCAAGGCAGCACTCACCACTACCATCACCACTCACCTCCCCAGCAAGGCAGCACTCACCACTACCATCACCACTCATCCTCCAGCAAGGCAGCACTCACCACTACCATCACCACTCACCTCCTCCAGCAAGGCAGCACTCACCACTACCATCACCACTCACCTCCTCCAGCAAGGCAGCACTCACCACTACCATCACCACTACCTCCTCCAGCAAGGCAGCACTCACCACTACCATCCCACTCACTCCTCCAACAAGGCAGCACTCACCACACCAACACTCACCTCCTCCACAAGGCAGCACTCACCACCCACCACCACCTCCTCCACAAGGCAGACTCACCACACCAACCACTCACCTCCTCCAAAGAGCACTCACCACACCACACCACCTCCTCCACAAGGCAGACTCACCACACCAACACTCACCTCCTCCACAAGGCAGCACTCACCACACCAACACTCACCTCCCCCAAAAAAAGGCCTCAGTTCCTGGAAGTACTTTTTGGTTTCTGATTTCCCCTTGGACTTTCAACCCCTGCAAACAAGACACAACACATTACTAACTTTAATATTTATTAGTTATTATAACTAACACATTACTAACTTTAATATTTATTAGTTCTTAAAATTAACCATTACTTTTTTTAAAAATATTTATTAGTTTTTTAAAAACCCCAAATTTTTAAAAAAATTTTCATTTTATTGGTTTTTATAACTAACACATTACTAACTTTAATTTTTTTTAAAAGTTATTATAACTAACACATTACTTTTTTTTAATATTTATTAGTTCTTATAACAAAAAACCCCCACTTTAATATTTATTATTTTTTAAAAAAAATTTTTTAAAATTTTTTAACCCCAAATATTTATTAGTTTTATAACTAACACATTATTTTTTTTAAAAATTTTTTTTTTTTAAAATTATAACTAACACTTTAAAATTTTAAATTTTTTAAAATTTTTTTTTAAAAACTAACACATTACTAACTTTCATATTTATTAGTTCTTATAACTAAAAATTCTAACTTTAATATTTATTAGTTCTTATAACTAAAAATTACTAATTTTTTTTATTTATTAGTTTTTAAAATTTTTTAACCTTTAAAACTTTAATATTTTTATTTTTTTATAACTAACACATTACTTTTTTAATATTTTTTTTTTTCCCCTTATAACTAACACATCACTAACTTTAATATTTATTAGTTATTAAAACTAACACATCACTAACTTTCATTTTTTTTAAAATTTTTTTATAACTAACACATTACTTTTTTTAATATTTAATTTTTATAACTAACCTTTAAAATTTTTTTTTTATTAGTTTTAAACTAACACATTACTAACTTTAATATTTATTAGTTCTTATAACTAACACATTACTAACTTTAATATTTATTAGTTCTTATAACTAACACATCACTTTTTTTAAAATTTTTTAAAAAAATTTTATAATAACACATTACAAACTTTAATATTTATTAGTTATTATAACTAACACATTACTAATTTTAATATTTATTAGTTCTTATAACTAACACATTACTTACTTTAATATTTATTAGTTCTTATAACTAACACATCACTTTTTTTAATATTTATTAGTTATTATAACTAAACATTACTAACTTTCATATTTAACTTATAACTAACACATTACTAATTTTTTTTTAAGTTCTTATAACTAACACATTACTAACTTTAATATTTATTTTTTTTAAACTAACACATTACTAATTTTTTAAAATTTTTTAAAAGTTCTTATAACTAACACATTACTAACTTTAATATTTATTAGTTCTTATAACTAACACATCACTAACTTTTATTTATTAATTCTTATAACTAACACTTTTTTTAACTTTAATATTTATTAGTTCTTATAACTAACACATTACTTTTTTTTAATATTTATTAGTTCTCATAACAAAAATTAACTTTAATATTTATTAGTTCTTATAACTAAAAATTACTAACTTAAATATTTATTATTTTTTATAACTAACACATTACTAATTTTAATTTTTTTTAAAATTCCCCTTATAACTAACACTTCTTTTTTTAATATTTATTAGTTCTTATAACTAACACATTACTAATTTTAATATTTATTAGTTCTCATAACTAACTCATTACTTTTTTTAAAATTATATATTAGTTTTTAAAACTAACACTTTAAAACTTTAATATTTATTAGTTATTATAACTAACTTTTTACTAACTTAAATTTTTTTAAAAGTTCTCATAACTAACACATTACTAATTTTAATATTTATTATTTTTTATAAATAACACATTACTAACTTTAATATTTATTAGTTCTTATAACTAACACATTACTAACTTTAATTTTTAAAATTTTATAATTTTTTTTGAAAACTTTAATATTTAAATTTTCCTTTTTAATAAAACAAAATTTTTTTTAAAATTAAATTTTTTTTTTTTTAAAACCCCCATTCTTTTTTAATTTTATTTTTTTCTCACTTATTTTTTTTAATATTTATTTTTATTTTAAAATTTAACTTTAATATTTTTGGAAAACCCCAACACAAAAAAATTTAAAAAGCCAAACCCCAAACCCCCAAATTTTTAAACAATACTTCTAAGTTTTAAATACCCCATCTGGGATAAATATTTCTAAAAAAAAAAAAAAAAAAAATGTAATTGTGCGAAGCGATGGGGGCTTTTTCTCCTGGGGATCGAACCTGTGACCCCCGACAGGCAAAAAAGTAACCACCTAACCGAGGTAGGTGACAGATGCTGATAATAAAAAGAAAAAGAACAAGAGAAAAAAAGGTAAAGAGAGAGAGATGAGGGCACAAGGATATTTAAAAAACAACTTTAGTGGAATAAAAAGTGGTAAAGAATTTTAAAAAGGAAGTGCTACTAACTCCATATATAGTTCCAAGAGTAAATATGAAAGGGCACAAGTGGATAGTAGGTAGCAAGCACGACGATAATAGGTTAAGTGTCCCGGGGCCCCCGGGGGGCTCGACATTCCACCTTTGGTGAGTACACAGGCACACACGAACATCATACACAGACACTGGAAAACACAGGTGCACAAAGGCCCCCGTAAAAAACACACACACACACACACACACACACACACACGTAAAAAACTAGCAACTGTGACAAAATAACTAAGAAGAAAGAAAAAACCCCCTGAAAAGGGGGAAAAAATTCAACAAGGTTAAAGGGTAAAAACTAGTTCGTTATAAAAACCTTTTAAAAATGGTGAACTAAACAGTGGATTAAGAATGTACACTTTTTTTAAAAGTCATGGGCCTTCTAGCCTACTCATTAGTGGGGGTTGTTGGTACTTGATTTCTGGAGTGGCTAGTGTACATTAATTCTTAAAAAAATGTTCAACAAGGGTTTGTACACCAGGGGGTGAAAAAAAATCTCAAAGAAATTAAAAAACCCCAGTTAAAAATATAGCTCAATTTTAAGAGCTTTCGTACTAAGATAACACACCTAACAACCGACCATCACCACACTATGATAACAACCACAACTAACAACTGACCATCACCACACTATGATACAACCACAACTAACAACCGACCATCACCACCATGATAACAACCACAACTAACAACCGACCATCACCACACTATGATAAAACCAAAAAAACTGAAAACCCCCTTTTTGGGTAACAAAAACCTAACAACCGACCATCACCACACTAAGGTAACAACCACAACTAACAACTGACCATCACCACACTATGATAACAAACCACAACTAACAACTGACCATCACACTAAGGGGGGTTTCAAGTAACATCATGGTGTAAATAACACTTGACTACTGTCTTGCCTAAAACCCCCACACTAAGATAGTCTCAAGTAACATCATGGTGTCAAGTAACCTTACTACTGTCTTGCCTGACCACCCCAACAAAACAGACACAGACAATAAATCTGGGAATCTCAACCAACTTAAGACACCTGACTTTTTTTCCAGACTTTATTAGAAAATTTGGGGGCGTTTTCAGTCCCCCCCTTAGTGACTAAGTTTTCAGACAGATGGAACACTGAACAAGAGTGACAGAGTGAGAGGGGAGATGAACCTCTCGGGGGCTTTATGTATGTGGGGTGGCCACAAATATACCTCCTCTCTAAATTTTTGTACTGCAAGGGGTCATTCAGAGTTCCTGGCCCCGCCTCTTCACTAGTCGTTACTAGGTCCACTCTCCCCATCCATGACCCTTTATCGTACCTCATTTTAAAAAATTTTTGGGCCCCCGTGCCCCCATTATCACTCTCCAGATTGTTTCACTTCCTGACAACTCGGGCTGAAGAAATCTTCCTAACATCCCTGTGACTCATGTTTTTTGTGAATATTTGTACTCACCTAATTGGGGTTTGGGGGGGGGTCGGGTTTTTTTTCCCCTGGCCCCCCCTTTTCCCGATCGCTAGGGGGTCACCCCCTGCTCAATGAGCTTTATCATACCTCTTCTTAAATTTATGTAGTGTGTGGGGGGCACCACCAGTCGGTGACAAACCAGGGCTTCTGGACTTTTTTTCCCCCTCACTCACAAATGGAAAAGGGGAATTTCCCCCTCCATTTTTCCCCTTGACTGTTACTCCGTTTTTGAGGGGCCCTTTACGCCCGGGTTTGCCCCCCGGGGCACGACAGTGCTGACTGCAAGCGGGAAGTTAGAATTTTCCCAAGCTGAAACCACGCAACTATCCAAAAAGGGGATAAAACCAAGTTGTGATGCTACTATGCGGGCCAGCACCAACAGCCTTGCTCCCGGGGGCCCCCTAGCCTAACTACTTACACAACACAAAGAATCACAAACAAGTCTACTGTAAATTTAACAAATTAATAACCCTTTAAAAGGCCGATCCCCCTCAACAAAGAGTTTTTTGTATAGTGCAGTATTCTGAAACAGTGGAATCATTTGCCAAGTTGAAATTTTTTACATAAGCATATTTGTCCTCTCCTTCAATTTTTTTTTTGCATTTAAAAAAAAACTATATCAAATGTCCCCCCCCAAAAAAATCTCTCTGGGATAAATGGATCAGGATCCAAAATTTTTTATTATTAATAATAAAAAAAATTTTTTTTTATTATTTTTTTTATTAACACATCCCGATTCCACCAAGGCAGGGTGGCCCGAAAAAAAAACTTTCATTATCTTTTCCCCCCATCACTGTCTTGCCAAAAGGGGCTTTTTTCACTACAGTTAAAAAAATGAAAATTTAAAACCCCTCCTTCAGAGTGCCGGCCCTGTATTTCCCCCTCTCCAGAACTCAAGTCCGGCCTCCCGGGTTTTCCCCGAATCCTTCATAAATGTTATTTTTCTCCCTCCAACACACGTCAAGTATTAAAAAACCCCCTCCTCCATTCACTCCCATCAAATACGCTTTACATGCTTGCTGGGGAAAAACCCAACCCCCCAAAAAACTTCCTTATTATTATTATTATTCAAAACAAGGAAGTTTTGAATAATAATAATAATAATAATAATAATAAAATTTAAAAATAAATTATTATTACTATTATTATACTACTACTAAAACTACTACTAAAACTACTACTACTATAATAATAATAATAATAATAACAGACCACAAAACACAATCTTTACGTGACTTTAAAGATCTCACAGGTGAAACATGACGATAAAGCTCTCCCGAGTGGGAAAAATTTACTTGATAAAGCCCCACACAGAGTGAAACTTGACGTAAAGCTCTACACAGAGTGAAACATGACTTGGGTAAAGCTCTACCTAAATGAAAATGACTTGATAAAACTCTACACAGAGGAAACATGACGTAAAACCTACACAGAGGAAACATGACTTGATAAAACTCTACACAGAGTGAAACATGACTTGATAAAGCTCTACACAGAGTGCATGACGATAAAACTCTAAAAGAGGAAACATGACTTGATAAAGCCCCCTCACAGAGTGAAACATGACAAAAGCTCTACACAGAGTAAAAAATGACTTGATAAAGCTCTACACAGAGTGAAACATGACGATAAAGCTCTCCAAATGAAACATGACTTGGGTAAATTTTACTAAGTGGAAAAAGACGATAAAGCTCACTAAGTGAAACATGACTTGAAAAGCTCTACACAGAGTGAAACATGACTTGATTTTACTCAGAGTGAAACATGACTTGATAAAGCTCTACACAGAGTGAAACATGACGTAAAACCCCTCAAAGGGGGGAAAAAAGACTTGGTAAAACCCCTACTCAAGTGAAACATGACTTGATAAAGCTCTACATAAAAACATGACTTGGGTAAAGCTCTACACAGAGTGAAACATGACTTGATAAAGCTCTACACAGAGTGAAACATGACTTGATAAAACTCTACTCAGAGTGAAACATGACTTGGTAAAAAAACCCCTCAAGTGAAACATGACTTGATAAAGCTCTCACAAGTGAAACATGACTTGATAAATTTTCCAAGGAAAAAATGACTTGGGAAACCCCCCTAAGTGCTGACTTGATAAAGCTCTACATAGAGTGAAAAATGACTTGATAAAGCTCTACTCAGAGTGAAACATGACTTGGAAAACTCTACTCAGAGTGAAACATGACTTGATAAAGCTCACACAGAGGAAACAGCGATAGCTCACCAGAGTGAAACTGACGATAAAGCTCTACACAGTGAAACATGACATAAAACTCTCCAGGGAAACATGACTTGGTAAAACTCTACTCAAGTGAAACATGACTTGGGTAAAGCTCCCCCTCAGAGTGAAACTGACGATAAAACTCTACCAGAGTGAAACCTGACTTGGGTAAAGCTCACACAGAGTGAAACATGACTTGGGTGGGCCCCCCCCAGAGGAAAAAAGACTTGATAAAAAACACTCAAGTGAAACATGACTTGATAAAACCCCTCAGAGTGAAACATGACTTGGAAAAACTACTCAGAGGAAACATGACTTATAAAGCTCTCAAGTGAAACATGACTTAAAACTCTACCAAGTGAAACATGACTTGGAAAAACTCTACCAAGTGAAAAATGACGGAAAAACTCTACTCAGAGTGAAACATGACTTGATAAAGCTTTACCAAAGGGGAAACTGACTTGAAAAAAGCTCTACACAGTGAAACATGACTTGATAAAGCTCTACTCAAATGAAACATGACTGATAAAGCTCTACACAAGTGAAATATGATTTTGGGAAAGCTCTACTCAGAGTGAAACATGACGAAAAAACTCACTCAAGTGAAACATGACTTGATAAATACTAAAGGGGAAATATGATTTGGGATAAAGCTCTACAGAGTGAAACGTCCCAATAAGCGTTTTTTCTGGCGCAAAATGCGTAGAACGAAAATGCCGCCAAACCCGGCGGGGGAGCGCACAGGTGCCCCGTGCGACCCACATAACAGGAATATGAGGGTTTTTTTGTGTTTACCCACGCGGACATGGGCCCCCGGGGCTATGGTCCCCCCCCTTTTCCCAAGGCGGACTGGGCCCCCAAAAAGGTGCTATGGTCCCCCCCCTTTTCCCAAGGCGGACATAGCAGTGAAAAGGTGCTATGGTGCCGCCCCCAACGGACATAGCAGTCCAAAGGTCAAATGGTGCCCCCTTTTCCCAAGGTGCCTGACCTTTTTTTTTCCCCACCCGTCTACTGCGGAGAAATGTACAGAGCAGGGGGAGGCGTGGGTGCCTTCCGGAGTTGTAGATGACGGTGTAAAAACCTACTTTAACGTATGTTAATGTAAAGGCCCCACGACTCTTCAACGTCGTCACCAGGGGCTAAGGGGAATTCCGGGGGAAATCTTTAGTGGTCTTCAAGAGAAAGGGGGAAAAGGTTGGGGAATCATTTCCCCGTTCAGCCGGGCTGGGTGCATATGCTGGACTGCAGCAGCCAGCACCAACAGTCTCATCGATCAGGTCAGCAACCAGGAGGTCAGGTCTGGGACCTGACCTTGGGGTGACCTCCCGAAGCCTTTTTTGGTAAAAAAAAATATACAAGTAACCTACAAAACACACACACACAAGCACGTCCCCTTTTTGGCCCCCCCCTTCAACCTTGGGGGTTTTTTTGACCTTCTCAAGTTTACTCTTACCAAGGTCAACAGCAATCTTTTACCTTTAACCGACACTTGGTCAGTCTTGCTGGTACTCCAAGGTTGCTGCTCTTGTAACCTTTACTCTGTGTACTCACCTAGTTGTGGTTGCAGGGTCGATAAAAACTCCCGGCTCCCCCTCTTCCGATCCTACTAGGTCCCCCCTCTCCCTGCTCCATGAGCTTTACAAAACCCCTCTTAAAAATAAGGGATGGTTCCCCGCCTCCAAAGTGTCAGGGCCCAAGACTGTTCAACTGCCTCCCTTCCAGCATACATAAGGGGGGTTCCCCAAAAAAACCCCCCCCTGTTTAAAAAGGCACTGGACAGGCACCTAAAGTCGGTGCCTGACCAGCCAGGCCCTGGTTCGTACGTTGGACTGCGTGCGGCCAGCGTAAAACCTGGTTGATCGGCTCTGATCCAACATGAGGCCTTTTTAGACCGGACCCAGGCGTTGCCCCTGGGGGTCTCTCCCGGTTACCATCACTTGCCAGACTATTCCACTTCCTGACAACTCTTTGGAAAAAAAATCTTCCTAACTCCCCCTTTTTTTCATCTGAGTCTTCAACCAATTGTGACCCCCTTTTTTTTGTGTCCCCTTGTTTCTGTGTCCCCTTGTTTCTGTGTCCCCTTGTTTCTGTGTCCCCCCTCTGGGGAAAAAACCCCCCCGTCCACCTTGTGTGTCTTTTTTGTGTCTATCTGTCTGTTTTAAATGATTTAATTTTTTAAATTTTTAAATTTTAAAATTTTTGTAGTTTACCTTGAACCCAGTTGAGAGATCTTGATCCAGGTAACCTGAGTTAACCTCTTTTTTTTGGGTTAAACCTGATTACCTTTTTTTCCCCCCGGGTTTAATGACCCTTGTAAGTTTACACTTCCCCATGACAATAATAATAATAATATCAATTATAATAATAATAATTAAAATTTAAAAAAATAGCAACGGCAACAAAAACAATAATAATATAATAATAATAAAAATTTACTAATAATAATAACAATATTACTATTAATATTACCAATAGCAATAATAATAATAATAATAATAATAATAATAATAAAAAAAAAACAAGAGCAATAATAATAATAAAAAATAATAATAATAATAACAGGAGCAATAATAATAATAATAATAAAAATATTAATAATAATAATAATAATAATAATTTTATTAAAAATAATAATAATAAAAAATTTAAAAATAAAAGAACAATAAGTTAAGTATAATATAAACAAAGAGGCCGGAGTGTCAGAATAAACCCCGAGGTGAAGTTTTATTATAAGTCTAACAAGTTAATATTAACCAGAGGTGAGGTGTGTACTACAGAGTCTAACAATTTAATATTAACCAGATGAAGTTTAAAATTTAAAAAGAAATTTTCCTAATGTTTAAAAATTTAAATTTTTTCCAGAGGTGAAAAAATTGAACTAAAAAAAAAAAAAAGGGGTTTCTAAATTAAAAGTTAATTTTAAACCCAAAGGGGGTTTTTTAAAATTAAAAGGGGAATTTTCCCAAAAAAAATTAAAAATTTTTTTTTTCCCCGAGGTGAATGTGTACTAAATCTAACAAGTTAATATTAACCCGGGGGAAGGTGTACCTGAGTTCAAGTTAATATTAACCAGAGGTGAAGTGTGTACTAAGAGTCTAAAAAGTTAATTTAAAACAGAGGTGAAGTGTGTACTAAGAGTCTAACAAGTTAATTTAACCAGAGGTGAAGTTTTACAAAGGTCTAACAAGAATAACCAGAGGTGAGGTGTGTACTAAGGTCTAACAATTTAAATATTAACCAGAGGTAAAGTTGTACTAAAAATTAAACAAGTTAATATTAACCAGAGGTGAGGTTACTAAAAGGTCTAAAAATTTAATATTAACCAGAGGGGTGTACTAAAGAGTCTAACAAGTTAATATTAACCAGATGGGTTTTACTACAGAGTCTAACAATTTAAATATTAACCAGATTAAGTGTGTACAAAGGGTCAACAATTTAAAATTTAAACCAGAGGTGAAGTGTACTCCCAGTCTAACAAGTTAATTAACCAGGGGTGAAGTGTGTACTATAAAGTCTAACAATTTAAATTTTAAACCCAAGGGGTGAGGTG
>WNWK01020848.1:0-35099 GCA_009830355.1 Cherax destructor | reverse complement strand
AATTGTAGACCTTTCAAGGCAGGAACTGTCACCTTGAAATGCCGTGCAGAGAACCTTCATGGCACGCATAACTGCAATAAACCACCTCAATTACTGGGAACGCTTTAGTTCCTAAACCTGTACTCCCTAGAAACGCAGGCGGGAGATACATACAGTATACATGTGGAAAATTCCTCGAGGATTAGACCAAACCTGCACACGAGAGTCACTCCCTACGAAAGCAAAAGACTCGGCAGGCGATGTAACATCCCCCACGAAAAGCAGGTGCCACTAGCACGTTGAGAGACAACACAATAAGTGTCTGAGGCCCAAGACTGTTCAACTTGCCTCCCAGCATACACCAGGGGATTACTAACAAACCCCTGGCTGTCTTCTCAACAGGCACTGGACATGCACCTAAAGTCGGTACCTGACCAGCCAGACTGTGGTTCGCATGTTGGACTGCGCAGCCAGCAGTGCAGCAGCCTTGTTGATCAGGCTCTGATCCAACATGAGGCCCGGTCACAGACCGGGCCGCAGTTGACCCCCGGAACTCTCTCCAGGTATACTCATCCCAGACCACACAGGTGCTCCGTGATCCATCCTAGCTCTTTTCTGATTCATCCTAGCCTTTAACCATCATACCCTTCCCGGACCACTTTGTTTCCTCGACCATCTTTACTCCCTCTCTAAACCATCTTTGCCTCCCAGGACCACTCAGCACTCTCTGACTACCACTATAGCTCTTCCTGACCACAGTAGCATACTACGGACCACCCTGTCCACACTACCATTCACTGTCACGACCACCTACAATTCAATGGGACAACACTGAGGCCACTATGGACTATCATGGACCCATCTGATCTGAGACCAGGGCTCGTGGTGGATCAGGGCCCGATCAGGTTACTGCTGGCTATACGCAAACTGATATACGAAATACAGCCCGGCTGGTCAGGTACTGACTTTAGGTGCCTGTCCAGTGAATTCTTGAAAACGGCCAGGGTCTATTGGTAACTCTATGTATGCTGGGAGGCAGTTGAACAGTCTTGGGCCCCAGACGGTCAGTTGTTCTCAGCGTACACTTGCACCCCCTGCTTTTCATCGGGAATGTTGCATCTCCTGCCGAGTCTTTTGCTTCATAGGGAGTGATTTTCGTGTGCAAGTTTGGTACTAATCCTTCTAATTTAGGTGCCTCATCGTACTTAAGTGTGCCGTGAAAATTCTTTGTACAATTTCCAGGTCAGCAATTTCGCCAGCCTTGAAGGGGCAGTTAGTGTACAGCAGTATTCCAGCCTAGAGAGAACAAGCGATTGAAGAGGAAATCATGGGCTTATGTCCCTAGTTTTGAAGGTTCTCATTATCATTCTTTCATTTTCTAGCCAATGTGGTATATTCATTGTTGTGGTGTTTGAAGGCGAGATCCTCTGGGCATTATCACTCCCAGGTCCCTTCACATTACTTTTCGCTCTACTGTATGGCTAGAGCTCTGTCGTATACCATGATGTTTTTAATTTCCTCAAGCCTTCCACATCTGACAGCTGAAATTTCTCTTCATTGAACTTTCATTGTTTTGAGGGCCCATTTGAAGATTTGGCTGATATGCGCTTGAGTCTTGCGTGTTCTGATGGAGTCACTGCCATGGCAATCCGGGTGTCATCCGCAAAGGAAGACACGGAGCTATGGCTTACGTCTTTATCTATGCTGATATGAAGATGAGTAATAGAATGGGAGCGAGTACTGTGCCTTGTGGAACAGAGCCTTTCTACCGTAGCTGCCTCGGACTTTACTCTTTGTGTTCTATTTGTTAGGAAATTATAGATCCATCTACCAACTTTTCCTGTTATTCCCACACGCATTTTGTGCGCTATTACACCATGGTCAGCAATTTTGTTGAAGGCTTAAAAGGCCCGTGTATACTACATCCGTATTCCTGATCATCCCGCATCCAGGACCCGTCATAGTGGCAGGGAATGAGCTGGAACAGTAGAGCGGTCTGCTCTAAACCCGTGTTGCCCTGGGTTGTAATTGACGGTGGCTGGCGATCTTGCTTCGAACCCTTCAAAGACGGTGTGGGATGACCGCTGAGTCCATGCTCCATAGAATGCTGAAGGCACGTGATAGGGGGCTTCTTGTGAATCTTCGCGAACACGGAGTTCCCATGAGTCTGAGCCTGGGGCAGAGGTAAGGGCATGTCACGCCTGCCTTTTCAAAGTCTTGTGGAGTTAGGGACAATATCAGATTTCTTTTGTGATGACCTAATTTTGGGTCTCGTTCATAAAGAATTCATTTGAACTGTCGACCCTAGTCTGGGCCGCGCTCGCTGAAGACTGAATCGCATTGCATGCCACATGAAGTTTTGGCAGTAAAGTTTGAAAATAAAAACCTTGTCATCGGGCTGTATACAATCCTCCAGATGCAACTTCCCAGCAATTCCAGGAAGAGCTTTTGAAAATTGACTACTGTCTGGAAAATCTCCCAATCCCTTGTCCTAGACATCTTCCTACTGGAAGATTTTTAAATCCTTGAGACACCTAAAATGGAGGAGTGTAGCTAATGGGTCATTTTAGCAGAGACTTCCCAGGAGGCAGCTCAGATGAAAATTTGGCTACACACATGAGCTATTAAGTCTCTGCACCAAATTGTTTTAAACCAGCAAATACTAGAGCCTAATATTTGCTGGGTGGACCCCACCTCACCAACAACGACGCCTGATAAGGTATATAACCATATCAAAGACAGTTCACTCATATCACAACATAATAGAGGCAGACATGTATGCACAGGGCCCTGACCAGGAAAATGCGATCAGTTATGAAGGTGTCTTCAAAAAATTCAACTTCAATAACAAAATATACAATGGGAACAAGTCAATCATGTCCTAAATGAAACAAGCTGGGAAGATTTCCTAAACTTGCTCTAGAAAAATTAACTGTCACTGGTCAGAGAAATAGTAAATATCGAACTTAAGCTTAAGGAATCTTACACGAGACAAGAATCTCAGGAAGAACTAAAAGCCATAAAGGAAATTGAAAAACAAAAACAAAATACTTCTTTTCTCATGCCAAATCTAAGATTAAAATTAACATCTTAGTATTGGGCCCTGCTTAAGCGAAATGGGACTCACTCAGATGACAGCAGAGAAATGAGTGAGACATTGAAGTCCCAATGCGACTCAGTTTTCAGCGAGCCGTTAACTAGTCAAGGGTCGACACTCTAATGAATTCTTTTTTGCGACTAAGATCCAAATATATTTTATCTTTAAAATCTTGGATATTATCCTAACACCACAAGACGTTGGAAAAGGTAAAAATGCACCTAGCGCCCAGGGCCCGGACTTCATGTAAGCTCCACGCTACGCCTTCAGCATTCCCATGGAGAGGAGTGTGACACAGTGGTCATCCCACACCTACGAAAATAACAGATATAGCCCTACCCCACAAGGGTGGCAGTTAAGCAATTGTAAAGAACTACAGATCGATAGCACTAACATCACATATCATAAAAACTGGGCTGAAAGTGTCTCCTAATAGCCAAGATCGCTAATCACCTAGTTATCCATCAATTACACAACCCAGGTTTAGAGCAGGTCGCTCCTGCCTGTCCCAGGTACTGGACCACTATGACAAGGTCCTGGATGCTATAGAGGATAAACAAAATGCAGATGAATATACAGACTTTGCAAAAGCCTATGACAAGTGTGACCATGGTGTAATAGCACAAAATGAGTGATTAAGGAATAACAGGAAAAGTTGGTACATGGATCTATAACTTCCCTAACAAATATATAATACAAAGAGTACAGTAACAGAGTAAAGTCTGAGGCAGCTACAGTGAAAAGCCTCTTTTCCATTGGGCGTTACAAAGTACTCTCTCCCATTCTATTCCTCATCCCTCATATCTCACATAAACAGAAATGTAAACCATAGCTCCGTGTTTTCCTTTGCGGATGACTCCGGATTGCCATGACAGTGACCTCCATCGAAGACACCGCAAGACTCAAGCGACATGAACCAAATCTTCAAATGGGCCACTCAAAACAATATGAAGTTAAATGAAGAGAAAATTTCAACTATTCAAATATAGAAAATTTGAAGAAATTAAAACTGTAACAGAGTATACAACAAATTCCAACCATACAATAGATCGAAAAGTGATGTGAAGGACCTGGAGTGATAAAGTCAGAGGATCCTACCTTCAAAACCACAACAATGTACCTACCATATCTAGAAAAAATGATAGGGAAGGATAATGAGAACCTTCAAAACTAGGGACGCCAAGCCCATGACGATTCTCTTCAAATCACTTGTTCTCTAGGGCTGGAATACTGCTGTACACTAAAGGCTGACCTTAGAGTGGTACAAAGAACTTTACAGCACACATAAGTACGATAAAGCACCTAAATTACTGTGAACCAAGCTGAAGTCCCTGATCATTTCCTGGAACGCAGGCGAGAGAGATACATGATAATACAACTGGAAAACTTAGAGGGATTGGTACTAAACTTGCACACGAAAATCACTCCTTGGCGAAAGCAAAAATTGGCAGGAGATGCAACATGCCCCAATGAAAGCAGGGGGCGCCTCGAGTACACTGAGCAGACAAACACGCTTATGCCAGCCCTGACCGTTCAACTCGCGTTCCAGCATACATAAAAGGGATTACCGATAGACCTTTGGCTGTCTACAAGAAGACCCTTTACACCGGCACATAAAGTTTGTACCTGACCAGCCGGGCTGTGGTTCGTACATCAGTTTGCATGTGGCCAACAGTAACAGCCTGGTTGATCAGACACTGATCCACTCAGGAGGCCTGGTTTCAGATCGAGCCGCGGGGGCGTTTACCCCCAAAACCCTCTCCAGGTATACTCTAGCTATACTCCAGGTATACTCCAGGCATAATCCAGATATACTCCAGGTATACTCCAGGTATACTTCTGTCTTCATCTCTTTAAGATCTTTTTCAAAGGACAATGACCTTTTGTTGTTGGACCAATGTCTGCCTCCAGTACTCTTTATCTTATCCTCCATTTCTGTAAGTAGGTCAGGAAGTTGCTTCCCACCTGGGTTCACTGTATATTTAAACCTAGCCATCACCCATCCCTGAGGAACACTACCCCCTGGCCTGGTCACAGTGGGCTGAGAACACTTACTTCCTGGCCTGGTCACAGTGGCTGAGAAACACTTACCCTGGCCTGGTCACAGTGGCTGAGAACACTTACCCCTGGCCTGGTCACAGTGGCTAGGAGAACACTTACCCCTGGCCTGGTCACAGTGGCTGAGAACACTTACCCTGGCCTGTCACAGGGCTGAGAACACTACTCCCTGGCCTGGTCACAGTGGCTGAGAACACTTACTCCCTGGCCTGGTCACAGCACAGACAGAAACACTCACCCCCAGCCTGGTTTGTGTGTCAGATACTTTCCATTTATCAAAGGTACTTGTCGACAGACACTTATGTTAGTTGGCTATTTGTTACCATTTTGTCCTTTTGCATATGCGTGCGTGCGTGCGTGCGTGTGCGTGTGTGTGTGTGTGTGACTGTATGTTTGTAGTACTCACCTAGTTGTGGCTGGGCGTCGAGCTCGCAGCTCCTGGCCCCGCCTCTTCACTGGCCGCTACTGGGGTCACTCCCTGCGCCATGAGCTTTATCATACCTCTTGATTGACTTTGACTTGTTTAAATATTGTTCAGATTACAATATGATGATATTACATTGGGCAAATTACAATATGGTGATACTACATTGTAACAAGTGTTTAGTAGGATGGTAGTTAATAGTAAAAATTGTAATTATCATAAGGAAAATAACATTGAGCATTTTTGAAAGTAATTTACAAAATGCGTATTTAGTTTAGGGTGAGTAGGTGGTAATATAATAGTAATATAATAGTAAAATTGAAATTATCTTATAGGAAAATAACACTGAGCATTTTTTAAAGTAATATAATAGAACATAATAGTAAAAATGGAAATTATCTTATAGGATAATTTTTGAGTATTTTTTGAGTATGAGTATTTAGTTAAGGGTGAGTAGGTGGTCTTTGAGAAGAGTCTTAAAATGATTTTCAGACAAGGTTATTTTAGTATTTACTGCTAATGAATTCCAGATTCTGGGGCCCTTTATGTGCATAGAATTTTTACATAGGTCGATATGGACACGGGGCAATAATAAAAGTGGATCAGCCTCAAAGGGTCATGGGTCCTATTAAAGTTGGTGAGGAGAATTTGAGCGGGGAGGGTTTATATTAGAGTGTAGAGTTCTATATATGTAGTAGGCACAAGAATAAGTGTGAATGTTCTTATGGTGAGTAGTTTTAGGCTTTGAATATTGGCGGAGTATGCTGTCTAGGAGGAATTTTTATATCTCCTGACTGCAGCCTTTTTTGCTGCTGTTGATCCCCCATGCACAGATTCCAGTGGGTGAGATATGGAGATGAGTGAGCGATATAGGTATAGAGCTGATTGAGGCAAGCATAGTAGCGTATCTTTGTTGTATGTGTGTTTGGAATTGTAGGCTATTGTCAATGTGGGATTCTTAGGAATTTTCCCTAGAGTCTTGTGATGTAAGAACCATTGGAGGCATGTTAAGGGAACATTTGTGGCTCTGTTTCAAAACTGGCATAGGCGCAGGTCCTGGCCAGTAATGAGTAATATTATCGCCAACTGTTGATATTTTAATCGGGTGGCTGATGTGTTGGCCAGTATGACTGGATTTTGAAGTGAGAGAAGACATACGCTGTGTCATCTGCAAATAATATGGGTTTGAGTAGTTGTGATGCATTCGTAGGTCATTGATGTAAAATGAGGAATAGAGTGGACCCAGGAACACTCTTTGAGGGACTGACTGTAACTCTGTTGTGTGGAAGAAGTCTCCATTTGTGTACACTTCATTGGCTTCTGTTACTAAGGCATGACTTTTTAGGTAGTTGAGTGAGTGACCCCCATACCATAGTGTGCTAATTTTTGAGCAGTAAATCAAGTAATGACTGTATCAAAAGTTTTTGCGAAGATCAATGAAAATTCCAAGTGGGACTTTTCTTCTCAAGTGTGGTGTATATTAAATCTAGCATGTATACGGCATCACTTGTGCTCTTGTTGGTCCTGGAATCCAAACTGACAGGGGTTGAGTATTGTTGTGTGAAACGAGGTAGGAATAGATCTGTCTATGAATTAATTTTTCGAAGATTTTAGAAATGGTAAATTAGATATTGGTCTATAATTATTCAAGTCTGTTTGATCACCTCCTTTATGGATCGGGGTGACCCTTGCTATTTTAAAAATTGCTGGGAAGGTAGAGGTTTCAATGGATTTATTGAAGAGTGTTGCAATAATTGGTGACAGTACTGTCTGTCCGGATCCCTTTGTAGTCCTTCCTGATCCTCATCCGTGTGTGTATGTGTGTGTGTGTGTGTGTGAGAGAGAGAGAGAGAGAGAGAGAGAGAGAGAGAGAGAGAGAGAGAGAGAGAGAGAGAGAGAGAGAGAGAGAGATATTTCCTGTCATTGTCATAAAACGGATCATGCCAATAAGGTCATACAAAAACTATACAAGGCCACACAAAGTCTCACAAGTTCACACCAGGTCACACAAGTTCAGAGGGGGCCACACAAGTTCACATAAGGTCCCACAAGTTCGAACAAGGTCACAAGTTCACACAAGGTCACAAAAGTTCACACAAGGCTAAGAAAAACTCACACAAGGCCATACAAGTGCCTCCAAGTCCCACAATGTCACATAAGTTCACACAAGGCCATACAAGTGCCTCCAAGTCCCACAATGTCACATAAGTTCACACAATGTCCCGCAAGTTCACATAAGGCCACACAGGTTCACAAAACCTCATACAAGTTTACACAAACCCATATATGTTCACACAAGTTTATACAAGACCACATAACACCACGTACCAACACAAATCCACTCAAAATTCTGTGAAATAATAGTTTAGTTATTCCTTGAAATATTCAGAAATCTTATTTTCTCTGATGAAAGTTAGCGTCGCTTTGAAGAATTTGTAATTATTTCTCTATATTTTATTTAATTTAATGATGGAAACTAAATATAGAAATACTCAAATAACCTGAAAAAATATGTTCCTAATATAACAGATAATTCTCCTGGGCCCTAAAATAGATAAAATGTAGCATGTACTATGAGTATAAGAAATATTAGGTAAGTAGGTACCTAGGTGTTAGTCGACTGGTGAGGGTCGCATCGTAGGGACAAAGTTAACCTAATTTGCCCGAAATTCTCTGCATAATCAGGGCCTTTCTATATAGTATGTCACTGTTGTCAGCTAGGTCTATATAAATTGTATCATGTACTTATAGAAATGAAGATTATTTTATTATATTATCATATAGTGAACTCATTGCTCTGTGTTTATATAATTTATATATTTAATGGCTCTCGTGCAGTCGATAGGATACAAGTAATGTTCAGTAATGGGGATTATTATTATTATTATTATAATCAAAAGATCAGTAATGGGGAGAGATCTGTGATTATGTATTAACTCAGTGCTACCTCCATCTGTCGGTGAGAAATATGACTAATACATTGTAAGGAATTGCTATGTGGTTCCCTACACTGAAGTGGTTCATGGTTGTGAAGGGCTCTTGATTCAAGGCACTGGAGCTACTTTTTCCTGGGATCAAATCTGATGTGTGACCCGTGCGAGTTTAGCCCTTCCACATAAATTGAATTATTAGACACTCAGGCAAAGTGGCAAATACTTTCCATTTCCATTGAACAATGTAACTCCTGGAAAGATGTTAATAATGTATTTATGAGAAAAAACTAAACCAGTAAGGGTTATACAGCACCTAGGGAATAGGTAATTAGGTTTGATCCGAGGAAACAGGGGAACTCTAGTGCCTCGGATTAAGAGATTCTGGGGAGTATGAAGGCGTGGCTTCCTTGAGGGTATCTGGTGTTGACTACAACGTCAGTGTTCCAGCTGCCTGACTGAAGAGACGATGGCTTGTGAGGCTCTGCTGCCTGGCTTAGGCCACTTTGAGTACCTACTGACGGTGGTGGGGCTGGTGTACGTGGGGAAGCTGCTGCTGGAGGTGATCTGGTCCCTGGCGTGTGGTTTCAGGGCACATTTTTGGTCCAGGTTGTGGGATAAACGTCTTGTGGAGACCTACGGCAAGTGGGCAGGTAAGAGGCCACTTAACATAAAAAAAAATCCAGGAAGTAGCTTTCTATCTCGGCTGCTTGACTTTATATGGCTATATGTTACCCTGTCCCAGTCTCCCTTCTTGGATATTTGGTAATTTTATTGCATAACTTCTCCTTAGCACCACACGTCTTGTTTCTTAGTTAAGTTATATTCAAACTAAAATTATATATATTGGTGGGGATTTTTGTCATTTGGCGTTCTGCAGTCCTGTGACCCATATGCATTTCGTGCTTATGTAAATGAATATTGTAGTTGTCTTCACACAATGATAATTGCACTTGTGTCCCCCTATACCTAAATAAACTTACACACAAATCTCGGCATATGGGTGTCCCTCAAGGTGTGTCACCTGGGCCTTTTCTCTGTACCTCCCCTTAGGTTTTGTCTTTATGCCGGTGAAGGCTGCCCCGGTGGCCTGGTGGTTCACACTTTCTGGGTAATCCTGGGTGGCTAACCCTCCGGGGTTAAAAATCCGAAGAAATCTTATCTTAAGGCCTCTTGATCCAAGAAATTGAAGGTTCCCTTCATTTCACCCTTTCCCATGACCATTTCACCCTTTCCCTTGACCATTTTTTTGGGGGGTTATCCTAGTTAATTTACACTATAATAATTGTACTTATGTGTACCTGCTCCTAAATAAACTTAATCTTTTCCTGAAACTTAATTACCACCTATCCGCTTTATAATCCCAATGGAAATAAGTCACTTTTCCAGGTAATTTTTACTGTTACTAGGTATGATAATTGTACTTATGTGTGGTTTAGCACTTCCTTTTGATTATAATAATAATATTGTAATGTATTTATGTGTACCTTTACTTAAACACTTGCATATGAATATTACAATCCTCCTCTTCATTGATAACCTGAGTATCATTCAGTAAAGTAAAACATCTTTGTCGATAACTTTAGTTTTCTCTTAAGAAACAGTTAAGTGAACTAAATAAAAATATAAAATTGAAGTGACATTTATGGTTTCCAGTCTGTAGGTATATTTCTTAAATACCAGATGACTCAGGATATACTGTACACCAAGAGGTGTATGTCTATGTACATACACAAAGTTTACTTTAATCCCTATTTTAGGGATTAAAGTGTTCTTCCCTATGTAGATGATATGTTTTTGCTTTTTAATAAATTAAAAAATAATCCGATAGCTGAATGGGCTTAGGGCTATCCAATAATATAATAATTTTCTTACTCCTAGAATTTTCTAATTAGTTTTTATTATGTATATCTTCTTGGATACTTATATTATCTTCAACTCTAGCCCATTATAATAAACATTTATACATGCAAGGGGCTCGGATATCCAAAAGGCGATTGTGTGGAGGCAATTATTTTTTTTGACTGTGCTTTAGAGTGTAAGCAAAGTAACATTTATGAAGGGATTCAGAGAAACCAGTTAGCTGGACTTGAATCCTGGAGGTAAGAAGTTCTGTGCTTGCACTCTGAGGAAGTGGTGGGGATATTGCCGTTTGGAGGGGCATCTGAGCTGTAGTGTCGGCATGCCTCTGGTAAGACAGTGATGGAGTGAGTAATGGCAAGTGTTTCTTCTTTTTTGGGTCGCCCTACCCAATGGAAATACAGTGGACCCTCGTTTTTCATAATCCGTTCCGGAGAGTGTGACTAATGGCGAAATTGACGATTTGCGAATCCATTTTCCCCATAAGAAATAGTGTAAATCCAATTAATCCGTTCCAGACACCCAAAAGTATTAAAACAAAAAAATTAACAATAATAACATGACTTACCTTTATTGAAGACTTGTTGATGTATGGCAGACGGGAGGAGGGGAGAGGATGGAGGAGTTACTATTGTTTGGAAGGGGAATCCCCTTCCATTAAGACTTCAGGTACCAAGTCCTTTTCTAGGGTTACTTTCCTTCTTTGTTTTTTAATGCCACTAGGACCAGCTGGAGTCAATGCACACTTGTGGCACTAAATATCTGTCCAGAGAGCTCTGTTTCTCGTGTCTTTAAAATTTCCCTAAAATGGGACACAAGATTGTCATTGAACATGTCGCAGACACGGTCTGTAACGGCTTTGTCAGGGTGATGTTCCTCATAAATGATTGCACCTCACTCCACTTTGCACAAATGTCCTTAATCTTTGAAGAAGTCACCTTCTTAAATCTCTCTTCCTCTGAAGCAATTTCCTGAGCTGTGGTCTGTTGCTGTTCCAGATGAAGGTTTGCAGCTCTTCAGTAGTTAGCTCTTCATTGTGGTCCTCCATCAACTTTTCCACATCCTCGCCACTCAAATCCAACCCCATGGAATTTCCCAATGCCACAATACTTTCCACAACTGGCATCGGCTCCTCAGGGTCAGAAGGCTTCACTTTGAAATCCCCACTAGCATTACTACAGAATATGAGTTAGCCTGTCTTTCATAGGCTTGTGTCCTGGCAGGGCCTTTGCCTCCTGTGTGATGTAGGTCTTCTTTGGCATTTTCTTCCAAAAGAGGCCTGTTTTGTCACAGTTGAACATTTGTTGGGGTTTGAATTGTTCAGCCTCTATGTACCCCTTGAATTCGTGCACATATTTTTCAGCCACACGTTTGTCAGAACTTGCAGCCTCACCATGCCTTACCACACTGTGTATGCCACTACGCTTCTTAAATCTCTCAAACCAGCCTTTGCTGGCCTTAAATTCACTCACATCAGCACTCATTGCAGGCATTTTCTTTGAGATCATCATGCAACTGCCTTGCTTTTTCACAAATTATAGACTGCGTAACACTATCTCTTGCAAATTGTTTGTAATTGATCCACACCAACAATAACCTCTCCACTTCTTCGAGTATGTATTTTCAATCTTATTTTTGTGAGCATATTGAACCCTTTCACAACAACAGCTTCCTTGATTTCATATTTTGCAATGATCTCTTTCTTGAATTCTATCGTGTTTCTGACCTTCTTAACCAAAGGGCTGGCACTAGGAGCTTTCTTTGGGCTCATGGTGACTTAGTATTTAGCAGTTGCAAGCACTAAAACGAATGGAATACAGTGGTACCCCGGTTTACGATATTTTTTCATTCCAGAATGCTGTTCAAGTGCCATTACCAAACGAATTTATCTCCTTAAGAAATGTTGTAAAATAGACTAGTCCTTTTAGACCCCCAAAATTACACTTACAAAAGCATTTAAAAAAATAAACTTACATAAAAGGGTGAGTTTGGGGACCATCGTAAACCGGGGTACCACTGTATTAAGAAATTTATCGTATGAACGCGTTGGGTGGTCACTCGCTGATAAACAATGCCACACTGTGAATGGTGTGTCGGGGGCACTCATACGCGTTGGAGATGAACGACTATTTGCGAGCCAAACGACGATTCGTGAGTCAATATTTTGCCGAAAAAAACGTTAAGATTATCGAAAATTACGAATTGCAATGGTTACGAAATACGAGGGTCCACTGTAAGTCACTTTGACTTTTTTGGGTTATCCTAGGTAATCTACACATATGCACCTGTGTATGATAATCTTTCTTTCAACAAACTGGCCGTATTCCACAGAGGCAGGGTGGCCCAAAAAGAAAAGTTTCTCTTTTTAACTTCAGTAATGTATAGAGGAGAAGGGGTTACTAGCCCCTTGCTCCCTTCATTTTAGTCGCCTCTTGTGACACGCATGGCTTACGGAGGAAGAATTCTGTTCCACTTTTCCATGGAGATAAGAGGAAATAAACAAGAACTAGTAAGAAAATAGAAGAAAACCAAGAGGGGTGTGTATATATACGCTTGTACATGCAAATGTAGTGTTACCTAAGTGAAAGTAGAAGTAGCAAGACGTACCTGAAATCTTGCATGTTTGAGACAGAAAAAAGACACCAGCAGTCCTACCATCATGTAAAACAATTACAGGCTTTCGTTTTACTCTCACTTGGCAGGACGGTAGTACCTCCCTGGGCGATTGCTGCCTACCAACCTACTACCTAAATATGATAATCTATGTAACTGTATTTATGTGTACCTGTACCTGAATAAACTTACTAACTTGCTTACCTCAATAGGAGACGGCCTGTGTGTTACACAAAAATGCAAAAACATGCAGTACGTATATGCTAATAGTGCAGTCCTTTCAGGGAAAATTTTTGATGCTGGTGAGGGACCCCTGATCAAGGAATACAACCTACTTTCACCTACCTTGGATTGAACCTGATTGCTTCCCAGTTCCTTAAGTGCTGTGATACCAGTTGGTTTAGTTCTTTCCCTAGCCTGGTGGCTAAAGCTCTCGCTTCACACGGCGAGAGTTCATTTCCCAGCCTGGGTAGAAACATTGGGCGTGTTTCTTTACACCTGTTGTCTATGTTCACCCATCAGTAAAATGGGTACCTGGGTGTTAGTCGACTGGTGTGGGTCGCATCCAGGGACACTGACCTAATTTGCCCGAAATGCTCAGTATAACAAGGGGCTTTCTGTAGTAGTATGTCATTGATGTCAGCTAGGCCTGTATACCATGTACATGTACTTGTAGTAAATAAAATTATTATTATTATTGTTAATATGTTTTCATTCTCATCATATAGATTTTGATTTGACATGTGATATGATTATGTAGCTCATAGGTAAAATGTTTTATTTTTACTACTTATACATTTTGATGATTGCAGTTGTGACGGGCTGCACAGATGGCATTGGAAAAGAATATGCTAAACAACTGGCCAAGAGAGGCATGAATATTGTTCTCATCTCACGAACCCAAGACAAACTCGATAAAGTGTCTTCAGAAATTGGTAAATTGAAGTCCATTGTATGTATGCTTTTTGAGGTATTGTAAGAATTATATTTTATCAGTATACACTATTCTGTTAATTTTAACCATTGTCAGTAGAACTACAGACCAATAGATATGACCTTAGGGTACCCTCCGTGTGTCTGTTTCCCTTTTTTTTTTTTTAATATAAATTAGTTTTACTTCTAGTCCAAATTGTTTGAAATACTGTATTATAGGCTTCGTGTAAACATGTTTTTTTTTTATTAAGAGCTTGAAGAAGGAAAATGTATTTTGGGGTAAATGTTACCAGTGAGGTGCTGCAAGGATCTCTACCAGCCCCTGTAATGTTTTTAATTTATATTGACTGTTTACCTGGAGAGAATTCCAGGGGTCAATGCCCCTGTGGCCCGGTCTGTGACCAGGCCTCATGTTGGACCAGAGCCTGATCAACCAGGCTGTTACTGCTGGTCGCACGCAGTTCAACGTACGAACCACAGCCTGGCTGGTCAGGTACCGACTTTAGGTGCCTGTCCAGTTCCTGCTTGAAGACAGCCAGGGGTTTGTTGGTAATCCCCCTGATGTATGCTGGGAGGCAGTTGAACAATCTTGGGCCCCTGAGACTTATTGTGTTGTCCCTCAACGTTCTAATGGCACCCCTGCTCTTCATTGGGGGGATGTTACATCGCCTGCCGAGTCTTTTGCTTTCGTAGGGAGTGATGTTCGTGTGCAAGTTTGGTACTAAACCCTTGAGAATTTTCCATGTGTATATTATAATGTATCTCTCCCGCCTGCGTTCTGGAGAGTACAGGTTTAGGAACTTCAAGCGTTCCCAGTAATTGAGGTGGTTTATCGCAGTTATGCGTGCCGTGAAGGTTCTCTGCACGTTTTCAAGGTCAGCAATTTCACCCGCCTTGAAAGGTGCAGTTAGTGTGCAGCAATATTCCAGCCTAGATAGAACAAGCGATCTGTAAAGTGTTAACATTGTATTGGCATCCCTGGTTTTGAAGGTTCTCATTATCCATCCTGTCATTTTTCTAGCAGATGCAATTGCTACGGTGTTATGGTCCTTGAAGGTGAGATCCTCTGACATGATCACTCCCAGGTCTTTGACATTAGTTTTTCGCTCTATTGTGTGGTTGGAATTAGTTTTGTACTCCGATGAGATTTTAATTTCTTCCCGTTTTCCGTATCTGAGTAATTGAAATTTCTCATCATTGAACTTCATATTGTTTTCTGCAGCCCATTTAAAGATTTGGTTTGTCTGCTTGGAGTCTTGGTGTCTTCAACGGTGGACACTGTCATACAGATTCGGGTGTCATCTGCAAAGGAAGACACGGCACTGTGGCTTATATCCCTGTCTATGTCCAATATGAGGATGAGGAACAGGATGGGAGCGAGTACTGTGCCTTGTGGAACAGAGCTTTTCACAGTAACTGCCTCAGACTTTACTCTGTTGACTACTACTCTTTGTGTTCTACTTGTTAGGAAATTATAGATCCATCTACCAACTTTTCCTGTTATTCCTTTATCATGCATTTTGTGTGCTATTACACCATGGTCACACTTGTCAAAGGCTTTTGCAAAGTCTGTGTATATAACATCTGCATTCTGTTTGTCTTCTAGAGCATCCAGGACCTTGTCGTAGTGGTCCAGTAGTTGGGACAGACAGGAGCGGCCTGCTCTAAACCCATGCTGCCCTGGGTTGTGCAATTGATGGGTATCAAGATGAGTAGCGATCTTGCTTCTTAGAACCCTTTCAAAAGATTTTTATGATATGGGACGTTAGCGCTATTGGTCTGTAGTTCTTTGCTATTGCTTTACTGCCCCCTTTGTGGAGTGGGGCTATGTCTGTTGGTTTTAGTAACTGCGGGACGACCCCAGTGTTAATGCTCCCTCTCCATAGGATGTTAAAAGCACGTGATAGGGGCTTCTTGCAGTTCTTGATGAACATGGAATTAATATACTACAGTGGTCCCTCGGTTTTCGTGCATCTCCATACTCGAACATTTATGTAAGTGTATTTTTGTAAGTGCTGTTGCAAGTGTATTTTTGGGGGTCTGAAATAGACTAACCTACGTGACATTATTTCTTAAGGAAGTAAATTCGTTCGGTAATGGCACTTGAGCAGTATTCTGGAATGAATTTTTGGCCAAAACCGAGGGACCACTGTACCTCAACATGGATAACAAGAGACCACAGATGTAAATTAAGAAAGTGGAGCTGCAATGATGCTGGTGGAAATAGTGATAGTCTTTTAGGTAAAGATGTATTAATTGTGATTAGAGTTTAACAGTGACATTATTTAATTCTGTATATTTGCCAGTTTAATGGCATACAGTGGACCCCCGGAGTTCGTTAGCGTCGGAGTTTGTGATGTTTTTTCGCAAAAATATTGGTTCGGTGTTCACGAATCCGCTCTGAGTTCATGATTCGTCCCGGACGCGTACGGTGACCTGAGCGGCCCTGGGCACTCCATTCAGCGTCTGTGCTATTGTTTACCAGCGAGCGACCGCCACCCACGCATTCATGCCATATATTTTGTCATTATGCTAGTGTTTTTAGTGCTTGCAACTGCTAAATAAGCCACCATGGGCCCCAAGAAAGCTCCTAGTGCCAGGCCTGTGGTAAAGAATGTCAGAAATATGGTAGAACTGAAGGAGATCATTGCAAAATATGAAGGAGGAGGAGGAACAGAAATGGAAGAAGGTGCCTTCTTCAAGGATTAGGGAGATCTGTGCCAAATGGACTGATGTGCAAGGCTTTATGGATGAATATCACCTTAACAAAGCTGTTGCAGGCCGTGCTGGCAACATGTACAATGACAATGTGGTGTCCCATTTCAGGAAAGTTTTAAAGAAATGCCAGACACAGAGCTCCCTGGACAGATTTTTTGTTAGAGAGGGGTCCAATGACTCTCAACCTGGATCTAGTGGCATTAAAAGAAAAAGGCCAGTAACCCCAGAAAAGAACTTGGAGTAATGTATAAGATTTATCCATCCCTCCCAAGGAATATAATTAAAATTATTCAGATTTTTTTATATACCAATTTATATTTTTCTCTAAAAATAACCTTGCAAAAAATTTGCATAATATGAAATAGCCTCATTTGTTTAGTGTACATGAAGAATTTACAGAGAATTTGAAGGGAAATCCTCAGATCATCTGTATGTGTGTACCATATTTCCTATAGTAAATTGAAACAATTTGAAGGATGGCAACTCGTGTAGACAATCCTGGAATTGGATTTAATACATTTGTTTCATTAGCAGCTTGTAGGTTGACACTTGGTGTTGATTTTCTAGGTATTCACCTTACTGTTGACGCTGGTGTTGACATTGATGTATCTGTTGGATAACCAGACAGTTAAAGGAGAAATTATTTTATATGAAAATTGTGCCCCCAAAATTTATGCATTTACATAAAAATATATAAGCTTGATACAGTGTTTGTAGTTATGATTGATGTGCAGCTTGAGGAAAGTTCAATAAAGCAGGTAAAAGTTTGATAGGTGAATAAACGATCATTGTTTCTTATTACAGTTCAGGAATATGATGTACAAACAGAAATTGTGAAGGTAGACTTCATTGATGGCCGTCACATTTACGAAGACATAGCAAAGCATCTTCAGGATAAGGAAATTGGCATCCTAGGTAAGTATTGTGCTCTTTTGGCTAACAGTAGCCTTTTCTTGATAACTGTTAGACTAGTTAATACATAGATTACCACAATGATCAGGACTGACTAGCCTTATTGATGGTCTGTTGATGATTGGCAAGGAGTAATCATGTAAATGTGTTTGCAGATGGAGAAATCCTATGGAAAAAAAAAATTCCCTGCAACATTATTTGAATGAACAAAAGATAATTTTATAATAGTGCCATCTCCCACCAAGGTATGGTGAATGTCAAAAAAGAAACATTTTCACTGTCATCATTCAATCACTGTGTTACAAGAATCATGCAGAGACACGGATCAGATAACTTCCCAAACTGAGTGCATGCTAACCAGTTTGTGTGAATCCCATCATGAATGTTGTCTTCCTTACCCTCCAACTGCATGTCAAATCATAAAAATTTCTTGCCTACTCTTGGTTCTAACACTCTCACAAGGATAAATACAGTGGACCCCCGAGTTTCGTAAAAACTTCACTCCTGAAGTCTGCTCAAGTGCCATTACCGAACGAATTTACCCCCTTAAGAAAAAATGTCACGTAGGTTAGTCTATTTCAGACCCCCAAAAATACTTTTCCATAAGCACTTACAATATTATACTTACATAAATGTACGATTTCCGGGGTTTACGAAACTCGGGGGTCCACTGTACAGTGGTACTCTGAGTTTCGTACTGCTCCCAACTCGAACAATTATGTAAGTGTATTATTGTAAGTGCTTTTTGTTATGATAAGGGCCTTAATACTAAGGCTGTTTTGTCCCCTTCTGTAACAACATGTCGACTCAGGCTCTATTCTAATTGTTCTTTAGAAAATTGTCACCTTTTATTTATAATGGGGATTATTAGACTGATCCAACTTAGTAAAATTCATGCTCTTTAACCCTTTGGGGGTCGACAGGCCTTCTCAGGAAAGTGTTCCTGGGGTCGAAAATTTTTTGGAAAAAAAAAAAATTATTTTTTTCTTATGAAATGATAGAGAATCTTTTTCCGATCATAACGCCACCAAAATTATGAAATTTGATGGAAAACTAACGGAATTATGCTTTCGCGAAGTTAGCGGTAGCCATGACACTTACGCATCGGCGATTTTGCCCACTTTTAGCCCTATTTTCGACAAATTCCAATGTTTCAGTCTCCTAAAATTATAGCTATTTCGCTAGAACTCCATTTCTTCTATCGATTGAGTACAAGAAACCGCCTATTTACCAATTTCATCTACCCAAAATAGTGGTCAGAAAAGGAAAATTTTCCAATTTCACACAAATTTCAAACGATGCCAATTTCAAAATAGGGTCCAGAGTAAACAAGGCAGACATTCCTGGCACTAAAATAACATGTTCTCTGTTCATTAGTCACATCTCCAGGCCCCTGTTCCATTACTTTTGCTTTTAATTTTGAATTTTTATTCTCACAAAAAATAGAAGATTTACTGTTATGTATACAACTGCATCACATTCAAGGGTTCATGAGCCATACAGGTACAATGGAGTATCAGGGACGATTGAACGTCTTTTGAAAGTAATATGTTGTGTTTTAGTACTAGAAAAATTAAACCCATGAGTAGTGACCCAATGGGAAACACTGTTGACATCATTCTGGAGTGTGGCTGGTATAAATAATATCAGAGCACTTGTGCATGAATATAAGACTCTCCAGTTGATGTGTTTTGGAGGCATGGTGTGATTTGTTTACTCTTGAACATCGTCAAAAATCGAACATTTTCGCTACTTTGAGCTCAATTTCAAGGTACTTGTCATTGTCATACCAATCAAAATCATCTCTATTTCTGTAATATATCTTCCATTCTATCAAATGAGACCACGAAAACGAGAATACATCAATAAATACCATACGAAAATCGACTGCAAAGTCGCTGTTTTAATCGAAAAAAACGGTCAAGTTTTTTTTCTCTCATTATGCAGTGTGTACTGCAGGATTTTTTTTATACTGCGCACACTGACCACACAGACCCATTCTTTCATATGTATGCCTACCAGACATTTTCTGCTTAAATCGAGGCCGCTAGAATTTGGGCGTACTAGTACGGCACCAACCCCTGCTCGTAAAACGTACTAGTACGGCACCGACCCCCAAAGGGTTAATACAAACATAAATACTTAGAGTATGTTACAAAGTTCTCTTGCAGTGTAAAACATAAAGATACACTATACAAATGTAGCAATTGATAGTCTCAATAGAGACAGATATATATTAGATATCAGTCGAGACTAAGTAATATTCCTTGAGTAGGGAATTTGTATTAAGGCTGAGAGCCTGGATCAACTCATGAGAGAGTATATGATCATTAAGAGAGTGAGAATCTACTCCTAACCAGGAGAGGGTGTCTGAACCTACTCCTTGTCAGGAGAGGGTGCGTGAACCTACTGACGAGTACCAATGTTTGGTAAACTGATGTCATGTAGGTCACGTGACTTTAGGGGGAGACCGGCCAGTACCTAAACAGGTAACCGGCACTCCAACTAGTGGTCTCCCACTACATGAAAAGCACAGTAAAATGGACTAACATTGCCCAACATATAAAATTACAAGATAACATCCTACCTAAGACATAGCTAAATCAAATAATAGTATAAAGTAAGACATTTTCGTTTTAGCTAATAACGGAAATATCTCAAATATACAATTATGATAATAAAATATACACGATATTAAAAATACGATCTGTTTAAATAAACAGATTAGTTTGGGGTCCTCAACACTTTTGTAAATGTATTTTTTGGGGTCTGAAATGGACCCCATTACATTATTCCTTATGGGAACAAATTCGTTCAGTAACGGCACTCGAACAGCTTTCTGAAACGAATAAAGTACGAAACTCGGGGTACCACTGTAAGTGATTGAATTTGATGTTTAAGTGTCATGCAATTGAAATTGAAAGGGAAACAAATATTTTTTAGACTATATACAGTGGTACCTCGAGTTACGATGGTCCCAAAAATCGCCCTTTTATGTAAGTTTATTTTTTTAAATGCTTTTGTAGGTATATTTTTGGGGGTGTAAAAGGACTAGTCTATTTTACATTATTCCTTATGGGGATAAATTCGTTTGGTAATGGCACTTGAACAGCATTCTCGAACGAAAAAATATCGTAACTCGAGGTACCACTGTATATAGTGATTAAAAATGAAAGAATAATGTCTATTGAAATAGATTGTTCCCTTGAAAATTTTGTGCATTACATGGAAATTTTTAAATGGCTTTTAAATAATACGTATTGGGATATGTTAAAGAAATTTCCTAAAACATGTTTGACTTTAAGTGGAATATGCTGGTGTAGTAGTAGTAGTGCTCACACCTAAGAGTCAAAATGAAAACGGTTGCATGATGTACAAAAAATTTACCTAAAATAAGTGAAACTTCCTTATGATGATGATGATAATAATAATAATAATAATAGTAGGTAGTAGGTTGGTAGTCAGCAACCATCCAGGGAGGTACTACCGTCCTGCCAAGTGAGGGTAAAACGAAAGCCTGTACAGTGGACCCCCGAGTTTCGTAAGGTTCTTATTTCGTAAACATCGTGTTTCGTAAGCTTTTTTCGATTTCAAGAATCGTAAACTGGCTCGTGTTTCGTAACGTATTAGACCTGTCAGCCTGCTCCGCGCCTCCGCAGAACGCAGGATGCCCGCCAGTGAAGCGTTGTTTACCATTGAGAGAACATTACCCAGCACGCTCTTTCAAACATTCACAAAACATTTGGTGTCTTTTTTGGTGGTTTAGTGACTGTCACTGTGAAATAAGTCACCATGGGTCCAAAGAAGCTTCCTAGTGGCACCCCTGTGGTAGCATTCATGCAGTGAGTTTAGCAGGCATGCAGGGAGTTTAGCAGGCATGCAGGGAGTTTAGCAGGCATGCAGGGAGTTTAGCAGGCATGCAGGGAGTTTAGCAGGCATGCAGGGAGTTTAGCAGGCATGCAGGGAGTTTAGCAGGCATGCAGGGAGTTTAGCAGGCATGCAGGGAGTTTAGCAGGCATGCAGGGAGTTTAGCAGGCATGCAGGGAGTGTAGCAGGCATGCAGGGAGTGTAGCATTCATGCATGGAGTGTAGCATTCATGCATGGAGTGTAGCATTCATGCATGGAGTGTAGCATTCATGCATGGAGTGTAGCATTCATGCATGGAGTGTAGCAGCATGCAGGAGTGTAGCAGGCATGCAGGGAGTTAGCAGGCATGCAGGGAGTTTAGCAGGCATGCAGGGAGTTTAGCAGGCATGCAGGGAGTTTAGCAGGCATGCAGGAGTTTAGCAGGCATGCAGGGAGTTTAGCAGGCATGCAGGGAGTTTAGCAGGCAT
Organism: Cherax destructor; assembly: GCA_009830355.1. NCBI lineage: Eukaryota > Metazoa > Arthropoda > Malacostraca > Decapoda > Parastacidae > Cherax > Cherax destructor. Next base: position 13,240 of record WNWK01020848.1, on the reverse strand, counting down.
GCAGGAGTTTAGCAGGCATGCAGGGAGTTTAGCAGGCATGCAGGGAGTTTAGCAGGCATGCAGGGAGTTTAGCAGGCATGCAGGAGTTTAGCAGGCATGCAGGGAGTTTAGCAGGCATGCAGGGAGTTTAGCAGGCATGCAGGGAGTTTAGAAGGCATGCAGGGAGTTTAGAAGGCATGCAGGGAGTGTAGCATTGATGCAGGGAGTGTAGCATTGATGCAGGGAGTGTAGCATTGATGCAGGGAGTGTAGCATTGACGCAGGGAGTGTAGCATTGACGCAGGGAGTGTAGCATTGACGCAGGGAGTGTAGCATTGACGCAGGGAGTGTAGCATTGACGCAGGGAGTGTAGCATTGACGCAGGGAGTGTAGCATTGACGCAGGGAGTGTAGCATTGACGCAGGGAGTGTAGCATTGACGCAGGGAGTGTAGCATTGACGCAGGGAGTGTAGCATTGACGCAGGGAGTGTAGCATTGACGCAGGGAGTGTAGCATTGACGCAGGGAGTGTAGCATTGACGCAGGGAGTGTAGCATTGACGCAGGGAGTGTAGCATTGACGCAGGGAGTGTAGCATTGACGCAGGGAGTGTAGCATTGACGCAGGGAGTGTAGCATTGACGCAGGGAGTGTAGCATTGACGCAGGGAGTGTAGCATTGACGCAGGGAGTGTAGCATTGACGCAGGGAGTGTAGCATTGACGCAGGGAGTGTAGCATTGACGCAGGGAGTGTAGCATTGATGCATTCATGTGATGAAACAGGCCTAATTTGGAAGAAAATGCCCAAGCGGACCTTCATTACTCATTACCCTATCTTCCAGATGCTTGCAACTTTTCAATAAAAGTAAGTAAATGTATATATATATTATTTTTAATTATTTTGTATGTGAATATTTTTTTGTGGAATGGATTAATTGTATTTACATTATTTCTTATGGGAAATAATGGTTCGAATTTCGTAAACTTCGTGTTAAGTAATAGCTCCTGGAACGGATTAATTACGATACTCGGGGGTCCACTGTATTTGTTTTACATGATGGTAGGATTGCTGGTGTCTTTTTTCTGTCTCATAAACATGCAAGATTTCAGGTACGTCTTGCTACTTCTACTTACACTTAGGTCACGCTACACAAACATGTACAGTGGTACCCCGACTTACGATATTTTTTCATTCCAGAATGCTGTTCAAGTGCCATTACCAAACGAATTTATCCCCATAAGGAATGATGTAAAATAGACTAGTCCTTTTAGACCCCCAAAATTACACTTACAAAAGCATTTAAAAAAATAAACTTACATAAAAGGGTGAGTTTGGGGACCATCGTAAGTCGGGGTACCACTGTACACGTTTATGTATATAGCACGTAAGGAAAGTAGTTTGTTGGATTATGTATTGGTGGATAAAAGGTTGATGGGTAGGCTTTAGGATGTACATGTTTATAGAGGGGCAACGGATATATCGGATCATTATTTGGTTGTAGCTACAGTTAGAGTAAAAGGTAGATGGGACAAAAAGAAAATGGCAACAGCAAGTAAGAGAGAGGTAAAAGTGTATAAACTAAGGGAGGAGGAAGTTAGGGTGAGATATAAGCAACTTTTGGCAGAAAGGTGGGCTAGTGCAAGTATGAGTAGTGGGGGGGTTGAAGAGAGTTGGGATAGTTTTAAAAATGCAGTATTAGAATGTGGGGCAGAAGTTTGTGGCTATAGGAGGGTGGGTGCAGGAGGAAAGAGGAGTGAGTGGTGGAATAAAGAAGTAAAGGGTGTGATACAAGAGAAAAAGGTAGCTTATGAGAGGTTTTTACAAAACAGAAGTGTTAATAGAAGAGCAGAGTATATGGAGAGTAAAAGAAAGGTGAAGAGAGGGGTGAGAGAGTGCAAAAGAAGAGCAGATGAAAGAATGGGAGAGGCTCTGTCAAGAAATTTTGCTGAAAACAAGAAAAATTTTTGGAGCGAGATAAACAAGGTAAGGAAGCCTAGGGAACGAATGGATTTGTCAGTTAAAAACAGAGTAGGTGACTGTGAAACAGAAACCTGAAACTGTTTTACATGATGGTAGGATTGCTGGTGTCTTTTTTCTGTCTCATAAACACGCTGGATAACAGGTATATCTAGCTACTTCTACTTACACTTTAGGTCACACTACACTGGCATACACATGCATATATATACATACACACATCTAGGTTTTTCTTCTTTTTCTTAATAGCTCTTGTTCTTTTTATTTTCTCTATTGTCTATGGGGAAGTGGAAAAGAATCTTTCCTCCGTAAGCCATGCGTGTCGTATGAGGCGACTAAGATGCCGGGAGCAATGGGCTAGTAACCCCTTCTCCTGTACAAATCTACTAAAAACGAGAAGAAGAAAAACTTTATAAAACTGGGTTGTCTGAATGTGCGTGGATGTAGTGCGGATGATAAGAAAGAGATGATTGCCGATGTTATGAATGAAAAGAAGTTGGATGTCCTGGCCCTAAGCGAAACAAAGCTGAAGGGGGTAGGCGAGTTTCAGTGGGGAGAAATAAATGGGATTAAGTCAGAGTATCTGAGAGAGTTAGAGCTAAGGAAGGGGTAGCAATAATGTTGAAGGATCAGTTATGGAAGGAAAAGAGGAATATAAATGTGTAAATTCAAGGATTATGTGGATTAAAATAAGGGTCGGATGCGAAAAGTGGGTCATAATAAGCGTGTATGCACCTGGAGAAGAGAGGAGTGTAGAGAGAGAGAGATTTTGGGAGATGTTAAGCGAATGTATAGGAACTTTTGAACCAAATGAGAGAGTAATTGTGGTAGGGGACCTAAATGCTAAAGTGGGAGAAACATGCAGAGAGGGTGTAGTAGGTAAGTTTGGGGTGCCAGGTGTAAATGATAATGGGAGCCCTTTGATTGAACTTTGTATAGAAAGGGGTTTAGTTATAGGTAATACATATTTTAAGAAAAAGAGGATAAATAAGTATACAAGATATGATGTAGGGCGTAATGACAGTAGTTTGTTGGACTATGTATTGGTAGATAAAAGACTGTTGAGTAGACTTCAGGATGTACATGTTTATAGAGGGGCCACAGATATATCAGATCACTTTTTAGTTATAGCTACAGTGGGAGTAAAAGGTAGATGGGATACAAGGAAAATAGAATCAGTAAGTAAAAGAGAGGTGAAGGTTTATAAACTAAAAGAGGAGGCAGTTAGGGTAAGATATAAACAACTATTGGAGGATAGATGGGCTAGTGAGAGTGTAGGCAATGGGGTCGAAAATGTATGGGGTAGATTTAAAAATGTAGTGTTAGAGTGTTCAGCAGAAGTTTGTGGTTACAGACGCAGTGGGTGCGGGAGGGAAGAGGAGCGATTGGTGGAATGATGATGTAAAGAGAGTAGTAAGGGGGAAAAAGTTAGCATATGAGAGGTTTTACAAAGTAGAAGTGATGCAAGGAGGGAAGAGTATATGGAGAGAAAAAGAGAGGTTAAAAGAGTGGTGAAGCAATGTAAAAGAGAGCAGATGAGAGAGTGGGTGAGATGTTATCAGCAAATTTTGTTGAAAATAAGAAAAGTTTTGGAATGAGATTAATAAGTTGAGGAAGCCTAGAGAACAAATGGATTTGACAGTTAAAAATAGGAGAGGAGAGTTATTAAATGGAGAGTTAGAGGTATCGGGAAGATGGAGAGAATATTTTGAGGATTTGTTAAATGTTGATGAAGACAGGGAAGCTGTGATTTCGTGTGTAGGGCAAGGAGGAATAACATCTTGTAGGAGTGTGGAAGAGCCAGTTGTGGGTGTAGGGAAGTTCGTGAGGCAGTGGGTAGAATGAAAGGGGTAAGGCAGCTGGGATTGATGGGATAAAGATAGAAATGTTAAAAGCAGGTGGGGATATAATTTTGGAGTGGTTGGTGCTATTATTTAATAAATGTATGGAAGAGGGTAAGGTACCTAGGATTGGCAGAGAGCGTGTATTGTTCCTTTGTATAAAGGCAAAGGGACAAAAGAGAGTGCAAAAATTATAGGGGAATAAGTCTGTTGAGTGTACCTGGTAAAGTGTATGGTAGAGTTATTATTGAAAGAATTAAGAGTAAAACAGAAAGCAGGATAGCAGATGAACAAGGGGCTTTAGGAAAGGTAGGGGGTGTGTAGACCAAGTGTTTACAGTGAAACATATACGTGAACAGTATTTGGATAAGGGTAAAGATGTTTTTGTGGCATTTATGGATTTGGAAAAGGCGTATGATAGGGTAGATAGGGGGCAATGTGGCAGATGTTGCAGGTGTATGGAATAGGAGGAAGGTTACTGAAAGCAGTGAAGAGTTTTTATGAGGATAGTGAGGCTCAGGTTAGAGTGTGTAGGAGGGAAGGGACTATTTCCCAGTAAAAGTGGGCCTTAGACAAGGATGTGTGATGTCACCGTGGTTGTTCAATATATTTATAGATGGGGTTGTAAGAGAAGTGAATGCGAGGGTCTTGGCAAGAGGTGTTGGGCTAAAAGATAAAGCAAATACAAAGTGGGAGTTGTCACAGTTGCTTTTTGCTGATGACACTGTGCTTATGGGAGATTCTGAAGAGAAGCTGCAGAGGTTGGTGGATGAATTTGGTAGGGTGTGTAAAAGAAGAAAATTGAAAGTGAATATAGGAAAGAGTAAGGTGATGAGGATAACAAAAAGAATAGGTGACGAAAGATTGGATATCAGATTGGAGGGAGAGAGTATGGAGGAGGTGAATGTATTCAGATATTTGGGAGTGGACATGTCGGCGGATGGGTCTATGAAGGATGAGGTGAATCATAGAATTGATGAGGGAAAAGGGTGAGTGGAGCACTTGGAGTCTGTGGAGACAAAGAACCTTGTCCATGGAAGTAAAGAGGGAATGTATGAGAGTATAGTTATACCAACGCTCTTATATGGGTGTGAAGCATGGGTGATGAATGTTGCAACGAGGAGAAGGCTGGAGGCAGTGGAGATGTCATGTCTGAGGTCAATGTGTGGTGTGAATATAATGCAGAGAATTCGGAGTTTGGAAATTAGGAGGAGGTGCGGGATTACCAAAACGATTGTCCAGAGAGCTGAGGAGGGGTTGTTGAGGTGGTTTGGACATGTAGAGAGAATGGAACGAGACAGAGTGACTTCGAGAGTGTATAAATCTGTAGTGGAGGGAAGGCGGGGTAGGGTCGGCCTAGGAAAGGTTGGAGGGAGGGTAAAGGAAGTTTTGTGTGCGAGGGCTTGGATTTCCAGCAAGCATGTGTGAGCGTATTTGATAGGAGTGAATGGAGGCATATGGTTTTTAATACTTGACGTGCTGTTGGAGTGTGAGCAAAGTAACATTTATGAAGGGATTCAGGGAAACCGGCAGGCCGGACTTGAGTTCTGGAGATGGGAAGTACAGTGCCGGCACTCTGAAGGAGGGGTGTAAATGTTGCAGTTTTATAACTGTAGTGTAAAGCACCCTTCTGGCAAGACAGTGATGGAGTGAATGATGATGAAAGTTTTTCTTTTTCGGGCCACCCTGCCTTGGTGGGAATCGGCCGATGTGTTAATAAAATAAAAAAAAAATAGGGGAGTTAGTAGATGGGGAGCTGGAGGTACAGTGGTCCCTCGGTTTTCGTGCATCTCCAAACTCGAACATTTATGTAAGTGTATTTTCGTAAGTGCTGTTGCAAGTGTATTTTTGGGGGTCTGAAATAGATTAACCTACGTGACATTATTTCTTAAGGAAGTAAATTCGTTTGGTAATGGCACTTGAGCAGCATTCTGGAACGAATTTTCGGTGAAAACCAAGGGACCACTGTATTGGGTAGATGGCGGAAACATTTTGAGAAACTTTTAAATGTCGATGGAAAAAGGGAGGCGGTAATTTCATGTATTGGCCAGGGAGGTACAACATCGTTTAGGAGTGAAGAAGAGCAGGATGTGAGTGTGAGGGAGGTGCGTGAGGCATTACGTAGAATGAAAGGGGGTAAAGCAGCTGGAACTGATGGGATCATGACAGAAATGTTAAAAGCAGGGGGTATAGTGCTGGAGTGGTTGGTATTTTTGTTTAATTAATGTATGAAAGAGGGGAAGGTACCTTGGGATTGGCAGAGAGCATGTATAGTTCCTCTATATAAATTGAAGGGGGATAAAAGAGATTGTAAAAATTATAGGGGAATTAGTTTACTGAGTATACCAGGTAAAGTGTATGGCAGGGTTATTATTGAAAGAATTAGAGGTAAGACAGAGAGTAGGATTGCAGATGAGCAAGGAGGCTTTAGAGTGGGTAGGGGATGTGTAGATCAAGTGTTTACAGTGAAGCATATATGTGAACAGTATTTAGATAAAGGTTGAGAAGTTTTCATTGCATTTATGGATTTAGAAAAGGCATATGATAGTGGATAGGGGAGCAATGTGGCAAATGTTGCAAGTGTATGGAATAGGTAGTAAGTTACTGAAGGCTGTAAAGAGTTTTTATGAGGATAGTGAGGCTCAGGTTAGGGTGTGTAGGAGAGAGGGAGATTACTTCCCGGTAAAAGTAGGTCTTAGACAGGGATGTGTAATGTCACCATGGTTTTTTAATACAGTGGTCCCTCGGTTTTCGCCGAAAATTCGTTTCAGAATGCTGCTCAAGTGCCATTACCGAACGAATTTACTTCCTTAAGAAATAATGTCACGTAGGTTAGTCTATTTCAGACCCCGACCCCAAAAATACACTTGCAACACCACTTACGAAAATACACTTACATAAATGTTCGAGTTTGGAGATGCACGAAAACCGAGGGACCACTGTATATTTATAGATGGGGTTGTAAAAGAAGTAAATGCTAGGGTGTTGGGGAGAGGGGTGGGATTAAATTATGGGAATTAAATGCAGAATGGGAGTTGACACAGTTTCTTTTTGCTGATGATACTGTGCTTATGGGAGATTCTAAAAAAAAGTTGCAAAGGTTAGTGGACGAGTTTGGGAGAGTGTATAAAGGTAGAAAGTTGAAAGTGAACATAGATAAGAGTAAGGTGATGAGGGTATCAAACGATTTAAATAAAGAAAAATTGGATATCACATTGGAGAGAGGGATTATGGAAGAAGTAAATGTTTTCAGATATTTGGGAGTTGACATGTCAGCGGATGGGTTTATGAAGGATGAGGTTAACCATAGAATTGATGAAGGAAAAAAGGTGAGTTGTGCGTTGAGGTATCTGTGGAGACAAAAAACGTTATCCATGGAGGCAAAGAAGGGAATGTACGAAAGTATAGTGGTACCAACACACTTATATGGGTGTGAAGCATGGGTTGCAAATGCTGCAGCAAGGAGGCGGCTGGAGGCAGTGGAGATGTCCTGTCTAAGGGCAGTGTGTGGTGTAAATATTATGCAGAAAATTCGGAATGTGGAAATTAGGAGAAGGTGTGGAGTTACTAAAAGTATTTGTCAGAGGGCTGTAGAGGGGTTGTTGAGGTGGTTTGGTCATTTAGAGAGAATGGATCAAAGTAGAATAACTTGGAGAGCATATAAATCTGTAGGGAAAGGAAGGCGGGATAGGGGTCGTCCTAGAAAAGGTTGGAGGGAGGGGGTAAAGGAGGTTTTGTGGGCGAGGGGCTTGGACTTCCAGCAAGCATGTGTGAGTGTGTTAGATAGGAGTGAATGGAGACGAATGATTTTTGGGACATGACGATCTGTTGGAGTGTGAGCAGGGTAACATTTTGTGAAGGGATTCAGGGAAGCCAGTTAATTGATTTAGTTGGACTTGAGTCCTGGAAATGGGAAGTACAATGCCTGCACTTTAAAGGAGAGGTCTGGGATAGTGACAGCTGGGAGGGACTATTCTCAGCTGTTGTATCTGAGCGCCTCTGCAAAGACAGAGATTATGTATGAGTGTGGTGAAAGTGTTGAATGATGATGAAAGTATTTTCTTTTTGGGGATTTTCTTTATTTTTGGGTCACCCTGCCTCGGTGGGAGACGGCCGACTTGTTGAAAAAAAAAAAAATGTTCATTAGACGAGTTACAAAGAGTACAAGAGTGGATTATTTTATTTGTTAATGCTATAGAAACAGAGTTGGCTCAGTATGTATTATTTATAACAGGTTTTTACATTTAAGTGATTAATCAACTTTGTTGATAATGTTAAATATTGTGCACTTAGGTTTGGGTGAGAAGGTGGTTTTTTAGCAGCGTTTTAAATTGAGTTACAGGCAGGGTTTCTTTGGCAATCACAGGTAATGAATTCCAAATTTTCGGGCCTTTAATGTGCATTGAGTTTTTGCATAGTGTTAGATGGACACGGGGAACATCGAGGAGTGATCTGTGTCTTGTGTTATGGTTATGTGTCCTGTTAAGGTTGGTAAGGAGACGTTTGAGTGGTGGGTTGTCTTGTATGGTGAGTAAGTATAGATTTTTTAATATTGGTGGAGTATGTTGTCTGGAGTGTGAATTTGTTATCATTCTGACTGCAGCCTTTTGTGTTATTAATGGTCTGAGATGAGTTATTATTGTTGAGCCCTATTCGCAGATTCCATAGGTGAGGTAGGGGTAAATGAATGAGTGATATAGGGTAAGGAGAGCTGGTTGTGGAACATAGTACCGTATCTTGGATAGTATTCCCACTGTCTTTGAGACTTTCTTGGAAATTTGTTGTATATGTGTCTGAAATTTGAGGCCACTGTCAAGATGGATTCCTAAGAATTTTCCCTCTGAGTTTTGTGACAAGTGATCTGTTTATCATTATGTTAAGTGGTACATTTGTAGCTCTGTTTCCAAACTGAATGAAAAAGGTTTTATCAATATTGAGAGTAAGTTTGTTAGTCATTATCCAGGTAGATATTTTCTGCAATTCAGCATTTACAGTGTTGGCTAGTATGTCTGGGCTTCAGTGAGAGAAAACGTATGTAGTGTCATCTGCAAATAGTATGGGTTTGAGTAGTTGAGATGCATTTGGTAGGTCGTTAATGTAACTGAGAAAGAGAAGTGGGCCAAGAACACTTCCCTGTGGGACACCAACTGTAATAGTTTGCATGGTAGAACTAGCTCCAATTGTGTACATATATTGGCTTCTATTGCTAAAGTATGATTTTAGGTAGTTGAGGGAGTGCCCTCTTATACCATAGTGTGATGATTTTAGGTGTAACAGATCATGGTCAACTGTGTCAAAATCTTTACGTAAATCAATGAAGATTCCCACTGAGATTTCTTTTTTCTTGAGAGCGGTGTAAATTATTTCTAGCATGTGTATAATAGCATCATTTGTATTTTTATTAGGCCTGAATCCAAACTGACAGTGGTTGAGTACGTTGTGAGAGATGAGGTAGGAATATATCTGCCTATGAATTAATTTTTCAAAGATTTTGGAGAGAAGGGGTAAGTTAGATAGATATTGGCCTATAGTTATTCAGGTCTGTTTGATCTCCTCCTTTATGTATGGGGGTAATCTTTGCTATTTTGAGTATTGAAGGGAAGGTAGAGGATTCGATGGATTTGTTAGTGTTGCAATAATTGGTGGTAAGTTATTTAGATCTGCCTTGTTTTTTAATGTGTTAATTATAAGTGAGACTTCTATTGGGTTAGTCGGGGCTAAGAATAGTGTGTTCGGATAGGTGCCAGTGAGAGAGTCTTTAGGTGGAGTGTTTGAACTTGGGATTTTGCTTGCCAGCTTTTTTCCTATGGTGGAAAAGAAATCATTGAGTCTGTTTGCTGTTTCAGTAGGTGGGAGTAGGGGTTCATCTGTTTTTTTTAGTTTGATTGTTCTGTTAGTGGATATCTTTTTAGTTCCTAGAATTTCAGATAGGGTTTTCCAGGTCTTTTTTATATCACCTTTTAAGTTATGTAATCTGTTCTCATAGTACAATTTTTTTGACCCCCAGATTACGTACTGCTCCAAACTCAAACAATTATGTAAGTGTATTTTTGTAAGTGCTTTTGTAAGTGTATTTTTGGGGGTCTAAAAGGACTAATCTAATTTTCATTATTCCTTATGGGAACAAATTCGTTCGGTAACGGCACTTGAACAGCATTCTGGAACGAAATAATGATGTAATCCAGGGGTCCACTGTATATCATAGCTTGTGCTTTGGAGACAACTATTTTGGAACATAGAAACCCGAGGTGGCCATTACTTCAGTGGTGGAGAACTTGGTTAATAACTTAAAAGACTTGGGTTGGGTGAGATATTGACATGTCTCCTTGCAACTCCTGCCACTTAAGAAATGGGTATCTAGGGACTAAATGACTTGTAGGCTGTATATCTTAAGGTTGGGCTGTGAATTGAATTGATGTAGGACAATTGCTACTAGTTATGACTTTGATATCATAACTTAAATAAAAGGCCCAGGCTCCTAAATGGTTGCTCAATCTGTTGTCTAGGGGCATTTAAATTACACTGAAAAAACAGCAACTCTTGGGCCAGCATTGAACCTTCAAACAAATTATGAAGCACGAATACAAATAATTAATATAGTGTTAGGAAGGAAGGATAAAAACTCGCATATATAAATTTTTTTTTTTTTCCAACAAGTCGGCCGTCTCCCACCGAGGCAGGGTGACCCAAAAAGAAAGAAAATCCCAAAAAAGAAAATACTTTCACTATCATTCAACACTTTCACCTCACTCATACATAATCACTGTCTTTGCAGAGGTGCTCAGATACGAAAGCTGAGAAAAGTCCCTCACAACTGTCACTATCCCAGACCCCTCCTTTAAAGTGCAGGCATTGTACTTCCCATTTCCAGGACTCAAGTCCAACTAAATCAATTAACTGGTTTCCCTGAATCCCTTCAAAAAATATTACCCTGCTCACACTCCAACAGCTCGTCAGGTCCCAAAAAACCATTCGTCTCCATTCACTCCTATCTAACACGCTCACACATGCTTGCTGGAAGTCCAAGCCCATCGCCCACAAAACCTCCTTTACCCCCTCCCTCCAACCTTTTCGAGGACGACCCCTACTACGCCTTCCTTTCCCTACAGATTTATACGCTCTCCAAGTCATTCTACTTTGATCCATTCTCTCTAAATGACCAAACCACCTCTAAATGACCAAACCACCTCTACAATCCCTCTTCAGCCCTCTGACAAATACTTTCAGTAACTCCACACGTCCTCCTAATTTCCACACTCCGAATTTTCTGCATAATATTTACACCACACATTGCCCTTAGACAGGACATCTCCACTGCCTCCAGCCACCTCCTCGCTGCAGCATTTGCAACCCATGCTTCAAACCCATATAAGAGTGTTGGTACCACTATACTTTCGTACATTCCCTTCTTTGCCTCCATGGATAACGTTTTTTGTCTCCACATATATACCTCAACGCTCCACTCACCTTTTCCTTCATCAATTCTATGGTTAACCTCATCCTTCATAAACCCATCCGCTGACAAGTCAACTCCCAAATATCTGAAAACATTTACTTCTTCCATAATCCCTCTCTCCAATGTGATATCCAATTTTTCTTTATTTAAATCGTTTGATACCCTCATCACCTTGCTCTTATCTATGTTCACTTTCAACTTTCTACCTCTACACACCCTCCCAAATTCGTCCACTAACCTTTGCAACTTTTCTTTAGAATCTCCCATAAGCACAGTATCAGCAAAAAGTAACTGTGTCAACTCCCATTTTGCATTTAATTCCCCATAATTTAATCCCACCCCTCTCCCCAACACCCTAGCATTTACTTCTTTTACAACCCCATCTATAAATATATTAAACAACCATGGTGACATTACACATCGATGTCTAAGACCTACTTTTACCGGGAAGTAATCTCCCTCTCTCCTACACACCCTAACCCGAGCCTCACTATCCTCATAAAAACTCTTTACAGCCTTAAGTAACTTACTACCTATTCCATACACTTGCAACATTTGCCACATTGCTCCCCTATCCACTCTATCATATGCCTTTTCTAAATCCATAAATGCAATGAAAACTTCCCTACCTTTATCAAATACTGTTCACATACAGTGGACCCCCGAGTTTCGTAAAAACTTCACTCCTGAAGTCTGCTCAAGTGCCATTACCGAACGAATTTACCCCCTTAAGAAAAAATGTCACGTAGGTTAGTCTATTTCAGACCCTCAAAAATACTTTTCCACAAGCACTTGCAATATTATACTTACATAAATGTACGATTTCCGGGGTTTACGAAACTCGGGGGTCCACTGTATATGTTTCACTGTAAACACTTGATCTACACATCCCCTACCCACTCTAAAGCCTCCTTGCTCATCTGCAGTCCTACTCTCTGTCTTACCTCTAATTCTTTCAATAATATCCCTGCCATACACTTTACCTGGTATACTCAGTACAGTGGTCCCCCGCCTAACAAGCAAAATTCATTCCAGAAGCCTGCTCAAGTGCCATTACCGAATGAATTTATTTCTTTAAGAAATAATGTCACGTAGGTTAGTCTATTTCAAACCCCTAAAAATACACTTCCACAAGCACTTACAATATTATACTTACATAATTGTACAATTTCCGGGGTGATCGTTAGGCAGGGGACCACTGTAAACTTATTCCCGTATAATTCTTACAATCTCTTTTATCCCCCTTCCCTTTATATAAAGGAACTATACATGCTCTCTGCCAATCCCTAGGTACATTCCCCTCTTTCATACATTTATTAAACAAAAATACCAACCACTCCAACACTATATCCACCCCTGCTTTTAACCTTTGTCATGATCCCGTCAGTTCCAGCTGCATTACCCCCCTTTCATTCTACGTAATGCCTCTCGCACCTCCCCCACACTCACATCCTGCTCTTCTTCACTCCTAAACGATGTTATACCTCCCTGGCCAGTGCATGAAATTACCGCCTCCCTTTTTTCATCGACATTTAAAAGTTTCTCAAGATATTCCCGCCATCTACCCAATACCTCCAGCTTCCCATCTACTATCTCCCTACTCTGTTTTTAACTGACAAATCCATTCGTTCCCTAGGCTTTCTTAACTTTTTTATCTCACTCCAAAAAATTTTCTTGTTTTCAGCAAAATTTCTTGACAGAGCCTCTCCCACTCTTTCATCTGCTCTCCTTTTGCACTCTCTCACCACTCTCTTCACCTTTCTTTTACTCTCCATATACTCTGCTCTTCTATTAACACTTCTGTTTTGTAAAAATATATGTAATATATTAAGTAACTTATATACAACTTAAAAACTACTGCAAAACAACATCACCTTAACTCCAGTTCACATTAGCTCACTAGCACACTGCTACTAGTGAGCTAAATAAATAAACATTTATGAAAAGGAGGCTCCATGACACCCTCCTTTCTGCAGGCTACTTAGCCTAC
>WNWK01020847.1:0-35099 GCA_009830355.1 Cherax destructor | reverse complement strand
AACATTCATCACCCATGCTTCACACCCATATAAGAGCGTTGGTATAACTATACTCTCTACATTCCCTCTTTACTTCCATGGACAAGGTTCTTGTCTCCACAGACTCGAAGTGCTCCACTCACCCTTTTCCCCTCATCAATTCTATGATTCACAGTGGAGATGTCATGTCTGAGGTCAATGTGTGGTGTGAATATAATGCAGAGAATTCGGAGTTTGGAAATTAGGAGGAGGTGGGATTACCAAAACGATTGTCCAGAGAGCTGAGGAGGGGTTGTTGAGGTGGTTTGGACATGTAGAGAGAATGGAACGAGACAGAGTGACTTCGAGAGTGTATAAATCTGTAGTGGAGGGAAGGCGGGGTAGGGTCGGCCTAGGAAAGGTTGGAGGGAGGGTAAAGGAAGTTTTGTGTGCGAGGGGCTTGGACTTCCAGCAAGCATGTGTGAGCGTATTTGATAGGAGTGAATGGAGGCATATGGCTTTTAATACTTGACGGCTGTTGGAGTGTGAGCAAAGTAACATTTATGAAGGGATTCAGGAAACCGGCAGGCCGGACTTGAGTTCTGGAGATGGAAGTACAGTGCCGGCACTCTGAAGGAGGGGTGTTAATGTTGCAGTTTTATAACTGTAGTGTAAAGCACCCTTCTGGCAAGACAGTGATGGAGTGAATGATGATGAAAGTTTTTCTTTTCGGGCCACCCTGCCTTGGTGGAATCGGCCGATGTGTAATAAAAAAAAAAAAAAAAAAATATATATATATATATATATATATATATATATATATATATATATATATATATATATATATATATATATATATATATATAATTAGATGTCTGGGTGTACCTTATCAAGCCACCATTATTATCCTCAATATAAGCACTATCAATATAATTATATTAGCAATGTTATAATCGATATTATCACCAATATTACCACCATCAACATTATCACCGTCTATATGACGACCATCAATATTTGAACTATCAGTATTATCACCATCAATATTTGCATTATCAATATAATCACCATCAATATAATCACCATCAATATAATCACCATCAATATTATCATCATCAACATTATCACCATCAAAACTATCACCATCACCACCATCATAACAGGTGCGCGACTACTGGTAAATACTTTACGATATCAGAGCTTAGAGTGCGGGAGAGTGCGGTGAGATTATCCGGATTATCCGATTAAGAGTATTACCCAGCCTGAGTGGACTGTAGAATTTACCACACCACACACACACACACACACACACACACACACACACACACACACACATACACACACACACACACACACACATACACATACACACACACACACATACATACACACACACTTACACACACACACATACACACACACAGAGGAGAGGTTAAAAGAAATCAACGTGACGACACTGGACAGGAGGATAGGGACGACATGATAACGACATGTAAAATAATACTGAGGAACTGACAAGGTGGATAGATACAGGATGTTTCAGAGATGGGACACTGCAACAAGGGGTCTCAACTGGAAGTTGAAGACTCAGATCAGTCAAAGGGATGTTAGGAAGTATTTCTTCAGCCACAGAGTTGTCAGGAAGTGGAACAATTTGGAGAGTGATGTAGTGGAGGCAGGATCCATACATAGCTTTAAGATACGATAAAGCTCTTGGAGCAGGGAGGCGGGGCCAGGAGCTGTGAATCGACCCCTACAACTACAAATAGGTGAGTACAGACAGACAGACACAAGCAGTTATTGGAGAATCATTGTTCATTATAGAGAAGCAGAATGGTCAGCGCAATCACATAAAAATAAAATAAAATGAAAGACAAAATGGCCGCCGTAGCACTATAAATGTCCATTATAAAGTCAACGTTTTTGAGTATTGTGTACAACGTCATGTTGATATAAGGAACTAAAGTTTAAAAACGATCGTATATCAAAAAAATGACAGACAAAATGGCTGCAGCAACACTACAAACAGCCATGACAAAGCCAATTATGAAGTTATAAGCTTCGTTTGCACACTATTTTCTTAGGAATACCTAAGAGAGAGAGAGAGAGAGACTGTAAGAGACAGAGCAATCAACTTTCCTAAGTCCAGACATATTGCTTTTGGTACAAACAATATATATCAGAGGAGAAACGACGCTAAGCACAGAACACCACGAAGCTACAAGATCACAACCTCAGTAAATACCAAGTAATGAGACCAAGAGCAGCGTGGAGGCAGCTTACTAAATGCCAACATGCATATAAATGACCTACACACACACACAACCACAAAGGAGCTATGGCTCGACCCCTGCAACCACAAATAGGTGAGTATAGGTAAGTACACACACACACGCCCACACACACTGCTTGTAAGGAACCGTTGGAAATTTGAGGAAATGGAAGGAATGGAGGTGTGTAGAGAAAGGGACTACATAGTAGGTACCATCCAGTCTGGGGAACACAAGATAATCATTGCAGTGATGTATAACCCACCACAGAACTGCAGGAGGCCAGGTGAGGAATATGATGAGAACAACAGAGCGATGGTGGACACTCTGGCGGAGGTGGCAAGAAAAGCGCACATGAGCAGAGCCAAGCTACTGGTCATGGGCGATTTCAACCACAGGGAGATCGACTGGGAGAACCAAGAACCACGTGGGGGTCCAGAAACTTGGAGAGCCAAGATGATGGATGCGGTACTGGAAAACCTGATGCACCAACATGTCAGGGACACGACCAGAGTGAGAGGAGAAGATGAACCAGCAAGACTGGACCTTGTATTCACCCTGAACAGCTCAGATATTGAAGACATAACACAGGAGAGCCCCCTGGGAGCCAGTGACCATATGGTGCTGAGCTTTGAGTACATTGTAGAGCTACAGGTGGAGAGGGAAAACGGTACCGAAAGAGACAAACCAGATTTTAAAAGAGGAAACTACACAGGCATGAGGAATTTCCTGCAGGAGGTTCAGTGGGAAAGGGAAATGGATGGACAGACAATAAATGAAATGATGGAATACGTAGGGTCAAAGTGCAAGGAGGCAGAGGAACGGTTTATACCCAGAGGAAAAAGATTAAACGGGAAGGCCAGAAAGAGCCCCTGGTTTACCCAAAGGTGCAGGGAGGCAAAGACTCAGTGTCAGAGAATGGAAAAGGTACAGAAGGCAAAGAACCCAAGTAAACAAAGAGAGTAGTAGAAGAGCTAGAAACGAGTATGCACAGGTACAGAGGGAGGCCCAGAAACAGTATGAAAACGACATAGCATCGAAAGTTAAGTCCGACCCGAAGCTCATGTACAGTCACATCAGAAGGAAAACAACAGTTAAAGACCAGGTGATAAGGCTGAGGAGAGAAGATGGGGAACTCACAAGCAATGATCAAGAGGTATGTGAGGAGCTCAACTTGAGGTTTAAGGAAGTAATTCACAGTGGAGGAAGGAAGGCAGCTGGGTAGACAGGATGGGGTGCGTCACCAACAAGGGATGTATCAAGTGCTAGAGGGCATACACACAACTGAGGAGGAGGTGAAGCAGTTACTCAGTGACCTTGATACCTCAAAGGCGATGGGTCCGGACAATATCTCCCCGTGGGTTCTTCGGGAAGGAGCTGAGGTACTGAGTGTGCCACTTACCATAATATTCAACACATCCCTTGAAAATGGGCAGATACCTGAAGTATGGAAGAAGGCCAATGTAGTCCCCATCTTTAAAAAAGGAGACAGAAAAGAGGCACTAAACTATAGACCGGTGTCACTTACATGTATAGTGTGCAAAGTCCTGGAGAAAATCATCAGGAAAAGAATGGTGGAGCACCTCGAGCTGAACAGGATAATAAACACCAGACAGCACGGATTCCGGGAAGGCAAATCCTGTGTAACAAACCTCCTAGAGTTCTATGATAAAGTAACAGAGGTAAGGCAAGAGAGAGAAGGGTGGGTTTATTGCATTTTCCTGGACTGTAGGAAGGCCTTCGACACAGTTCCTCACATGAGATTAGTAAAGAAGTTGGAAGAACAAGCATGTATAACAGGAAGGGCACTGGAATGGATCAGGGAATACCTCACAGGGAGGCAACAACGGGTCATGGTGCGTGATGAGGTATCACAGTGGGCGCCTGTGACGAGCGGCGTACCGCAGGGGTCAGTCCTAGGACCAGTGTTATTCTTGGTATATGTAAACGACATGACGGATGGGATAGACTCAGAAGTGTCTCTGTTCGCAGATGATGTGAAATTAATGAGGAGAATCACATCGGAAGAGGACCAAGCAGGACTTCAAACAGACCTGGACAAGCTTGACATCTGGTCTAGCAACTGGCTTCTCGAATTCAATCCCACCAAATGCAAAGTCATGAAGATCGGAGAAGGACAAAGAAGACCGCTGACAGAGTACAGGCTAGGTGGACAAGGGCTACAAACCTCGGCAAAGGAGAAAGACCTTGGGGTGAGTATAACGCCATGTACGTCTCCGGAGGCACACATCAACCAGATAACTGCGGCAGCATATGGGCGACTGGCAAACCTAAGATTAGCGTTCCGTTACCTAAACAAGGAATCGTTCAAGACACTGTACACCGTGTACGTCAGGCCCATACTAGAATATGCAGCACCAGTCTGGAACCCACACCTGGTCAAGCACGTAAAGAAACTAGAGAAAGTGCAAAGGTTTGCGACAAGGCTAGTTCCACAACTCAGGGTCTGTCCTATGAAGAAAGGTTGAGGGAAATAGGACTAACAACACTGGAGGAAAGAAGGGTCAGAGGAGACATGATAACGACATACAAAATACTGCGGGGAATCGACAAGGTAGACAGGGACAGGATGTTCCAGAGAGGGAACACAGAAACAAGGGGACACAACTGGAAGCTGAAGACTCAGATGAGTCAAAGGGATGTTAGGAAGCATTTCTTCAGCCACAGAGTAGTCAGGAAGTGGAATAGTCTAGAGAAATATATAGTGGAGGCAGGAACCATACATAGTTTTAAGACGAGGTATGATAAAGATCATGAAGCAGGGAGAGCAGAGACCCAGTAGCGGACAGCGAAGAGGCGGGTCCAGGAGCTGAGTCTCGACCCCTGCAACCACAATTAGGTGAGTACAATTAGGTGAGTACACAGGAATACCAGACAGGAAGGAAACAACGTGTGTCGGTACAAGACGAGAAATCAGAGTGGGTGCATGTGTCGAGTGGGGTTCCACAAGGGTCAGTCCTATGTCCGGTGCTGTTTCTAGTATATGTGAATGACATGACGGAAGGGATGGATTCAGAGGTGTCCCTGTTCGCAGACGATGTGAAGCTAATGAGGAGAATACAAGCGGACGAGGATCAGGTAAGTCTTCACGGGGATCTGGACAGGCTGCAAACCTGGTCCAATAAATGGCTCCTGGAGTTTAACCCCAGCAAGTGCAAAGTTATGAAGCTTGGGGAAGGATAAAGAAAACCGCAGACGGAGTACAGCTTAAAAGATCAGAGGCTGCAAAACTCAAGAAAAAGGATCTTGGGGTGAGCACACATCAACCAAATAACTGCTGCAGTATATGGGCGTCTGGCAAATCTAAGAGCAGCGTTTCGACATCTAAGTAAGGAGTCATTCACGACACTGTACATCGTATACGTCAGACCCATACTGGAGTGTGCAGCACCAATATGGAACCCACACCTGGTCAAACACGTCAATAAATTAGAGAAAGTGCAAAGGTTTGCAACAAGACTAGTCCCGATGCTGAGGGGTTTGTCTTACGAGGAAAGGTTAAGGGAACTCAACCTCACAACACTGGAGGACAGGAGGGATAGGGACGACATAATAACAACATATAAAATACTGAGAGGAATTGACAAGGTGGATAGGGACAGAATGTTTCAGAGATGAGACACAGCAACAAGGGGATACAACTGGAAGTTGAAAACTCAGATGAGTCACAGGGATGTTAGGAAGTACTTCTTCAGTCATAGAGATGTCAGCAAGTAAAACAGTCTGGAGAGAGATGTAGTAGAGGCAGGATCCATACGTAGCTTTAAGAGATACGATTAAACTCATGGAACAGGGAGAGAGTGGACCTAGTGGCGACCAGTGATGAGGCGGGGCCAGGAGCTGTGAATCGACCCCTGCAACCACAATTAGGTGAGTACAAGAGGCAATGAAAACAGCGAAGAAACGATAAATAAATGTCCCATATGTCTACTCCTCCCCCTCTCTCTCTCTCTCACCAGCTACTACATACGTACATAGAAACCTAAAATTTCTCTCTTCACCGAATTTCAATTACATGCAAATTTCTATACTCATTCTTCCCCTCACCTAAGCACACCCCTCTCTCCCCCTCCCTCCCCCCTTCAACAACTCCCTTCCCTATTCTTTACCATCACAAACCCACACTACCCCCTCCCCCTCATGGGAGATGGGCGTGTTGTAGCGGGAGTTGGGAAAGTTGTGGAGGAAGGAGGCATGTAGTGATGGGAGATGGGTTGTTGTAGTGGGTGATGGACGTGCTGTAGTAGTTAAGAGCTGTTACTCTATCTCAGCTCACTCACAAGTTAAAAGCTCTTACCCTGCCTTAATCTCACTCAAGAGTTGTTGCCCCACCTAAGTTCATCTTACAGCTTCGCTCTGTCTCAGGTACCCTGCCAGTTTCCAGGTTGCCACCTACAACACCCGACTATCTCTCTGGTACCTATTTACTGATAGCTAAACAAGGACCGCCGGTGCTTCGGTCATATCAAGTCATAAACATGACTGGTCCAGCATGTGCCAGGTTCAGTCTCTCTATCTCATTAACATGACAGGTGCTGAGATAGCAGCGCTGTGAGGCCAGAACTCCTTCAAACTTTACAAACACTGCGATCAACATACAGTTTTCTCCTTATTTTGGTTTAAGACACTCAGAGTAGCCCATATATTTATTTGATTACTAAAAGGTTCAACGTGGAAGGTCAATTATAAAGAAACAAGTTTAAATGCACTACGAGTCAAATTATGTAAATACGATATCATTCTGGGTGCTGAGGTATTGTGTCAGGTAAATATCACTTTAGGCGTTGATGTAATACATGAGCTAAGATATCCTAGAGTGTATCTGCTAAGTGAGAAAACAACCTGATTGTTGATGTAATGTTTGAACTAGAAGAGATCACATGTAGGCACAAAGCACAAAGAGTGGAAGTAAACAGAACAAAAGTCAGAAACAGAAAAGTAATAAGCTCGGTACCCCAAGGCCCGGCCCTGGCGCCTTCACTGTTCTTATCCTCATAGCAGACATAAATAATAGCACTCGCCACACTTTTGTCTCATCATTTGTGGGCGATATCAAAACAAGCATGAAAAACACCTTGGTAAAGTACATGGAAAAATGAAAGAAGATAAAAACAGTGACTTTGTAAATGGTCTAAGTCGGACCGAAACGTCGTCGTAAGCTCCTCTCTTATATGTGCGGGTTGTGTGTGTAAAAGCAGACTTTTAGTGGTCAGTGGAAAAATAACATGACGTTTAATGGTGACAAGTTCCAGCTGCTTAGATATGGAAAGAATGAAGAAATCAAAAGGGACACTGTATACAAAGTTTAAGAGCACCAAATAGAACGAAAAGAACGAGTGAAGAATCTGGATTTAAAGTCAGTTGACTGACCTTTCAAAGAGCACAATACGGCAAATGGCATAACAGCAGGAAAATGAGAGTGTGGATAATGAGAACTTTCAAAATAGTGAAAATAATGCCAGTGGTAACACTCTTCAGATCGCTTGTGCTCTCGCTTAGAGTATTGTTCAGTGTTGGCGGCTCCGTTCAGGCCAACATAGATATCACAGCTGGAACACATTCAAAAATCATTTACAGTCTGCAAAGTGCCAATAAAGCAATTAAATTACTGGGAACGCTTCGAAGTCCTAATATGTACTCGATCGGGCAGAGGAGAGATACTGATAACATATACGTGGAAAGTACTTGAGGGCCTTGTCCATAATCTGCACAATACAGTCACAACATACTGGAGTGAGAGATATAGAAGACTGTGTCGAATAAACCTAATAAAAGGCAAGGACGCCGTGGGCACAATAAGAATCAATTGTATCAACATCCGTAGTCACCAGACTATGCAAAATCTTACCAGAAGATATTCAGAAACACTGCTTCAAAAAAGTGTAGAAGAATCTGGGCAATTTTCTCTGCCAAGTGCAGGATCAACCAGGTTGTGGCGGTTATATGGGCCAGCGGGACGCCAGCAGCAACAGCCTGGTCTACCAAGCAAGTACTAGACAAGACTGGCCCAGGGCCGGGCTGAAAGAGATCAACTCTCGAAACCCATCAAATATATATCAAAGGTACAGAAAAGAATTGTGGAAAATGAAGAGGAGTTTGAGGTAATCAGTCCCTCAACTCGGTGTGTTCAGTCCATCACTCTTGATGGACTGAACACACCGTGGAGAAGGGGCTTATATACTGCAGACAAGTGAGGTGAAGCAGTTGTAGGCAGCGTCACCAGTGGAACACATCGACTCCAGGTTGAGGGACTGATTACCTCAAACTCCGCCTCATCTTCCTCAGAAGCCACTGGCTGGCGAAACATTCTCTGACACTCTCACACTTCTGCATCATCACTACTCTTCATTCTCATTTACCCCTCTTCCATCCTTTCCACTTTTCTCTTCTACCCCTTCATGTTGATGGTCCCTCCTACCTCCCCTCTTTCACCCCTTCATATTGTTCCCCCTACCTCCCTCTTTCACCCCTTCATATTGTTCCCCCCTACCTCCCCTCTTTCACCCCTTCATGTTGATGGTCCCTCCTACCTCCCCTCCTCCACCCCTTCATGTTGATGATCCCTCCTACCTCCCCTCTTTCACCCCTACATGTTAATGGTCCCTCCTACCTCCCCTACAACCCCTCCCCAGTCTCCCAGCTCAGACAGATTTCATTACCTCGTGTAAACAATGCACGGTGCGTGATGGAATATGACAGTGAAACATAGTTACCTTTTGTTCCCACAGTGTCTCTCATACAGGACAGGGTAGCAACGCTCGGCTGATTTATTAGTGTTTACAACAAGCCGCTCCTACGTTTCTGAGGTGGATACACCTACAACTATGCTAACATGAACGTACAGTACATAACCTCACTGAGTACCTTGCACAGCACATAACCTCACTGAGTACCTTGCACAGCACATAACCTCACTAGTACCTTGCACAGTATATAACCTCACTGAGTACCTTGCACAGCACATAACCTCACTGAGTACCTTGCACAGCACATAACCTCACTAGTACCTTGCACAGTATATAACCTCACTAGTACCTTGCACAGCACATAACCTCACTGAGTACCTTGCACAGCACATAACCTCACTGAGTACCTTGCACAGCACATAACCTCACTAGTACCTTGCACAGCACATAACCTCACTAGTACCTTGCACAGCACATAACCTCACTAGTACCTTGCACAGTATATAACCTCACTAGTACCTTGCACAGTATATAACCTCACTAGTACCTTGCAGAGTATATAACCTCACTAGTACCTTGCACAGTATATAACCTCACTAGTACCTTACACAGTATATAACCTCACTAGTACCTTGCAGAGTATATAACCTCACTAGTACCTCGCACAGTATATAAGCTGAGGGATATTGTTGGTTATAAGTACTTTCGTTAATATGGTATATACACAAGCGATAATCAAGAGATTTTGTTCGGATTTTTAACCCCGGAGGGTTAGCCACGCAGGATAACCCAAGAAAAGAAGTGCGTCATCGAGGAACTGTCTGTCTTGTTTCCCCAGGATGCAACCCACGCCAGTCGACTAACACCCAGGTATCTATTTTCTAGGTGAATAGGACAACAGGTGGTGTAAGGAAACGCGTCGAAATGTTTCCACCCCGCAGGGAATCGAATCTGGGCCCTCTGCGTGTGAAGCAAGACCTTTGCCAACCAGGCCAAGGTATTTATAAGCAATACGGTCAGTCATACACAAACCACGATACGGGTGGGACTTGAACGCGCGGCAGGTGAGTCGTGTCTCACACAGTCACTTACAGGTGTCCACTGACTGAGTAATATAGAGATAATACAATAATCTAATAAATTGATAAGTATGACATGTGCAACACTTGGGTCTTACTCACCAACATGTCCGTATTCTATACCATTTTCACCATAACCTCATGAAATACCTTAACATGTCACACAGCAAATGGTTATTTACGGACAGATGCTTATAAATAAAAGGTCACTTTCACCATTTGGGTCTTAAAAAAACTGCATTCCATGTACTCCATAAAGCACCATTGAGCGAAACGTTGCATAATAATAATATATTTATTTCTACAAGTACATGTACAAGGAATACAGTCATAGCTGACATCAATGACATACTACTATATAGAAAGGCCCTTGTTATACAGAGCATTTCCCGCAAATTAGGTCAGTTTTGTCCCAGGATGCGACCCACACCAGTCGACTAACACCCAGGTACCCATTTTACTCATGGGTGAATATAGACAACCGGTGTAAGGAAACGCCCAATGTTTCTACCATTGCCGGGAATCGAACC
This sequence comes from Cherax destructor, assembly GCA_009830355.1. NCBI lineage: Eukaryota > Metazoa > Arthropoda > Malacostraca > Decapoda > Parastacidae > Cherax > Cherax destructor. The sequence goes on along the minus strand of WNWK01020847.1, from coordinate 24,555 downwards.
CGGACTCTCACTGTGTGAGGGTTCTCTCTTGGAGAGATATCCTCAAGACCTTATTTATATCCCCTTTGTTAATACCCATTCTCCACTTGTATACCTCGATCTAAATAATCTTGTCCGTAATCATTCAGGACGCCTTACAAGTGAATGTAATTTAAGGGTCTTCAATCTTTCTTCATACGGAAGATTTCTAATGCTATGTATTAATTTAGTCATTCTACGCTGAATGTTTTCTAACGGATTTATGTCCATTCTGTAATATGGAGACCAGAACTGAGCTGCGTAATCAAGGTGAGGCCTTACTAACGATGTATAAAGCTGTAATATAACCTCTGGACTTCTGTTGCTTACACTTCTTGATATAAATCCCAGTAATCTGTTAGCCTTATTACATACGCTTAGGCATTGCTGTCTTGGTTTAAGGTTGCTGCTTACCATAACCCCCAAGTCCTTTTCGCAATCTGTATGGCTAAGTTCTACGTTATTTAACTTATAAGTGCTTGGGTTATGGACACTCCCGAGCTTCAGAACCTTGCATTTATCTGCATTGAACTGCATCTGCCACTTTTCTGACCACGAATTAAGTTTGTCTAAATCTTCCTGTAGTTCCATGACATCTTTGTTTGAATCAATTATCCTACCTATCTTCGTGTCGTCGGCGAATTTGCTCATATCACTAGTAATTCCCTCGTCAAGGTCATTGATATATATTATAAATAACAACGGGCCTAAGACTGATCCCTGTGGAACACCACTTGTTACAAGTCCCCATTCGGATTTAACCCCATTTATGCACACTCTCTGCTTCCTATTGGTGAGCCATGACTCGATCCATGACAGCACTTTTCCTCCAATGCCATGAGCTGCCACTTTCTTTAACAGTCTCTGGTGCGGTACTCTATCAAAAGCCTTACTAAAGTCTAAATAAACAATAACGAATTCTTTATCGTGATCAACAGCCTCAAAAGCTTTACTAGAAAAGGTTAATAAATTAGATAGGCAGGAACGGCCCCTCGTGAATCTATGCTGAGTATCATTAATCAAATTATGGTTATCTAGATGGCTTCTAATAATATCAGCTATAATTGACTAGTAATTTGAAAACAATTGAGGTCTGGCTTATTGGGCGGTAATTTGACGGTAGTGACTTGTCCCCTGCTTTAAAAATAGGAATTACATTATCCATCTTCCACATATCAGACACTACACCTGTTTGAAGAGATAAATTAAAAATGTTAGTTATTGGTTCACAGAGTTCTAATTTGCATTCCTTAAGAACCCTTGCAAAAAGCTCATCAGGGCCCGGCGATTTATTTTGTTTCAGTCGGTCTACTTGTTTCATAACCATTTCGCTAGTGACTGTGATATTACATAATTTATCTTATTCAGGGCCTCTGTAAAAATTAATTACTGGGATATTATTAGTGTCTTCCTGTGTGAAAACCGAGAGAAAATAATTATTAAAAATAGAGCACATATCATTCTCCTTGTCAGTAAGATGCCCAGAGTTATTTTTAAGGGAACCTATCTTATCCCTAACTTTTGTTCTATAAACCTGGAAAAAACTTTTTGGGTTAGTAGTAGTAGTACTACAACTACTACTACTACTACTACCAACAACATGTGCCAGTCAGATTACTGATGTTTGTTTACCTCACTTTGTTACTTATATACACCCTCTGTGTCCTTCCAGGAGCTTGACAAAGCTCCTAGAGAGTGAAACATCTCACCATAATTGCATGTGTCCTTTTGCCTAACATATTGTCGGTAATTCTTCCAACATTATTACAAAGGTGCTATAAATAAGCTACTGAAGATATTGGATCAAGTCTTCAAAAAAGACAGATTTAGATTCGGTAAACTGAGATTTAGAAAAAATGTAGGAAAGTTCACGAACAGAGTTGTCGAAGAGTGGGAAAATTTGTCAAGTTCAGTCGTAGAAGCTAAAATTTGGAGAGCTTTAAAAATAGGTTAGATAAATATACGGGTGAGAAGGGTTGGGCTTGATTAACACCTGTATTGAAGCTAATTTCTTGGGTAGCTTCGGGAATGGGTTGGAGAAATATGTGGGTGGGAATGGTTGTATTTCAGAAGGATCTGCCTGCTGCAGTGTCCCTCCATTCTTCGAATGGAGGAAAAACTTCAACCAGAACCAACGGCTTCTATAACATAGCTGAACCCCTTGCCAAGAAACTTCTTCATCGCTATCCCACACAAGAACATAATTGAGGAACACTGCAGAAGGCCTACTGGTCCATACAAGGCAGGTCTTTATCAAAACCCCAACTACCTAAGAATTTACTCCCGTACTCACGACAATCAAACCCAGACCCTCCCACTCATATATTTGTCCAATCTCTTTTTAAAGCCAGCCCTACTCGGAAGATTGTTCCACGCATCTACAACTCTGTTCGAAAACCAGTACTTGCCTATGTCCTTTCTACATTTAAATTTATCCAATTTAAATCTGTTATTTCTGGTTCTTACTTTTTTCGATATCCTCAGTATTTTATTAATATCTCCTTTGTTTATGCCCATCATCCACTTGTACACCTCGATGATATCTCCCCTCATTCTACGTCTCTCCAGAGAGTGGAGATTCTATGCTCTAAGTCTATCTTTATACGGGAGATTTCTTATACTGTAAATCATTTTAGTCATTCTTCTTTGTATGTTCTCCAATGAATCTATATCCATCCTGTAGTAAGGAGACCAAAACTGAGCTGCATAATCCAAATGAGGTCTCACTAGTGATGTATAGAGCTGTAAAATAACTTTTGGACTTCTGTTGCTTATACTTCTTGAAATAAATCCTATTAATCTGTTAGCCTTGTTGCGCACACTTAGCACTGTTGTCTTGGCTTTAGATTCCTGCTTACCATGACTCCCAAGTCTTTTTCACATTCTGTATGATCAAGCTCTACTTCACCTACTTTATAAATTCGAGGGATATTTTCATTACCAAGGACTAGTACCTTACACTTGTCCACATTGAACTTCATCTGCCACTTTTCAGACCAAGACATTAATTTGTCCAAATCCTCCTGGAGTTCACTGGTATCCTCCTCAGAATGAATTATACGGCCTATTTTTGTATCATCAGCACAAAATCCCTCTGAGACTCTCTGTAATTACATCGATAAATCCTACCCTGTAACTGAGTACAGTGGACCCAAACACAAATGTTTATGTACACTTTGTATGCAGTGTATAACTCCAGCAGTGTACTGTGCATGTACAGTATGGGATTCACTCTACATATGCGGCCTCGCTTCACGGGTAACAAATGGACAACATTGGGTAATAGTAATTGCTGGTTTTAAAATTCTCTGGCCTGCTCGTGACCTGGGAACTAAATAATACAACCAGTACTAAAAATATACAAAACATCACACAGAAAAAATCACAGAAATATCGTGGATGCATTAATATAATATATATATATATATATATATATATATATATATATATATATATATATATATATATATATATATACTTGCTGCTCCAACACCAAAACCTAGTGAAGAACTGGCCTACAAACAGTCAAGCTGGGACGGCCCTATCACTGAAAAGATACTTGCCAATATGCTTAGGGCTGTAACATCAGACAGGGAGACTGCCCGTCTCCTAGCTGTGAGTGCACATCACTCTGGGGACTTCCTCCAAATTTTCACTTGTCTTATATGGCAAGGTGAGCGTTGCTATTTAAGCAAAATCGCAAGTTTTACCTAATCGGCACGACATATATATATATATATGTCGTGCCGATTAGGTAAAACTTGCGACATATATATATATTATCGGCACGACATATATATATATATGTCGTCCCGATTAGGTAAAACTTGCGATTTTGGCTTAAATAGCAACGCTCACCTTGCCATATAAGACAAGTGAAAATTTGTGTATGCAATAATTTCGCCAAAATCATTCTGAACATAACGAAAAATATATTTCATTGTGTTTGTTTATTATTAAATTAATGTTAACGTATCTAAAATATATTTAGTTGGGTTAGGCTAAATTAAATTGCGCTTGTTGTAATAAGGTTAGGTAGGTTTTCAAAGTTTCTCTTGGTACAAAATTATAAATTCTTACATTAACATAAATGAAAAAAAATATATCTTTAAACGTATAAGAGAAAATTTTAGAAAGGACTTAATTTTAGATGAGTTCTTGCTAATTGACCAGTTTTACCTAATCGGCACGACATATATATATATATATATATATATATATATATATATATATATATATATATATATATATATATTATTGTAACCACGAACGAGTGGTATTGATCAATAACAACACTGCACTAGACAGGGGCCAAAGCAGCATGGGTTCGGCCCCTGGCTAGTGCAGTGTTGTTACTGATATATATATACATGTATGTGTGTGTGTGTGTAAACCGACCCAGTTGTGTGACCTGACCTAGTATTGTGACCTGACTTAGTGGTGTGACCTGACCTAATGGTGTGACTTGATATAGTAGTGTGACCTGACCTGAGTGACCTGGTAATGTGACCTTACCTGAGTGACCTGGTAATGTGACCTTACCCGAGTGACCTGACCTAGTGGTTTGACCTAACCTAGTAGTGTGACCTGACCTAATAATGTGACCTGACGTAGTGGAGTGACCTGACCTAGTGGTGTGACCTGGCCTAGAAGTGTAACCTGATATAGCAGTGGGACCTGACAGAGTATGACCAAGGCTAGTGTCACCAATGAAATCTATCTGAAGGTTGTTCCAGGGGTTAACACCCCCGAGGCCAGGTCCATGACCAGGCCTCGTGGTGGATCAGGACCTTATCAACCAGGCTGTTACTGCTGGTCTCAAGCAATCCAACGTACGAACTGCAGCCCGGCTGGTCAAGTACTGACTTTAGGTATCTGTCCAGCTCCCTCTTGAAGACAGCCAGGGGTCTATTGGTAATCCCCCTTATGTATGCTGAGAGGTAGTTGAACAGTTTTGGGCCCCTGATACTTATTGTGTTACCTCTTAGTGTACTCATGGGACCCCTGCTTTTCATTGGATGCTGCACCGCCTGCCATGTCTGTTGATTTCACAGGGAGTGATTTCCGAGTGCAGATTTGGAATTAGTCCCTCAAGGATTTTCAAGGTGTAAATTATGATGTAACTTTCTCGCCAGCGTTCCAAGAAGTACAGGTCAAGAGACTTCAATTGGTCCCGGATGGGGGAATTACAGGGAAGGAAGGGAGAGGGGTGACAGGAAAGGAGGTGAGGGAGTAAGGGTGACAGTAATGGTGATCAGGCAAAAATAGTGAAGGTAGAAAGAGGGTGACAGGGAGGGAGAGGAGTCAAACAACGCCTGTGAAATGGGAGGCAATCACGTCTGATCCGAGGAGAGGGAAGGCAACTGATATTCCTTGGATTAAGTAACCTTCAGCAGCATCGAGGCGAGTAGCTCACATCCCTCGGATTAAAAACCCTTTAAGAGATCAAGAAATTTGGGAAAAGGCAGCAGTTTTATATTTTGTATGAGTGCAGCTGCACTCATGGCATGAGTGCACACATGACCACAAAGAGAGAACATGATGAGTAAGACTGTGCAACAGTTGATTATCTTTATTATTGAAACGTTTCGCCTACAGAGTAGACTTCTTCAGTCATACAGAGGCAGCAGCAGTAGTAGTGAAATGAAGGTGATGTAATCAGTCCATCAACCTTGGAGAAAGAGTATTTGAGGTGGTCAGTCCCTCAGCCTGGAGAAGAGTTCAGCTCCATGGTCTGGAACAATATGCAGCTGAAGCTTGATAACGGAGTCTTATATACTGTGGAAGGTGAGATGGGGGATCTGGAAGACGTTGCTGGGGACGGGATCGTTCCAGACCATGAAGCTGAACTCTTTTCCAGACTGAGAGACTGACAGCTTCAGATATTATTTCTCCAAGGTTGATGGACTGATTTCATCATTACTTCTCTCCCACGCCTGCTACCCATGTAGTTGATGAAGCCTACTGTGTAGGCGAAACGTTTCCATCAACACTAAAGATGCCCAAGTGTTGCACATGTGTCTTACTCTTCATAATAAGAGAAAATTACACTCAACATACTTGACATCATAACATCAATGGTCTACAGTACCGACAAGTTCAAGAATTAGACACATGTGAAACAACTGGGTATCTATTAAGTAGACGTTTCGCGCACCAGTGACTTTATCAGTACAATACAGGGACAGAAGACTGAAGAGGTTGACGATGAGGTAATCAGTCCCTCAGCCTAGCAACAGGTGTTGAGTACCACAGTCTAGATGAATCCTGCCAGTGCTTCAGACTCATCAAGACTCAACTCCTGCTCTTAGGCTCAGGGACTGATTACCTCGTCTTCTACCTCTTCAGTCTTCCGTTTTTGTTTTTGTATTCGTAGAGAAATGGATCATAAAACCGACAAGTTGATGAATGAGACACATGTGCGACACTTGGGTATCTTTACTGTGGAAACGTTTCGTCACACAGTGGCTTCCTCAGTCCGATACAGAGAAGAATGATGGAAGATCAAAGGAGCTTGAGGTACTCAGTCCCTCAGCCTGGAGTTGATGTAATTAGTCCATTAATCTTGATGGACTCCAGGTTGTGGGACTGATTACCTTACACTTCTTTGAATTTCCACCATTCTTCTCTTTATTGGACTGAGCGAAACGTCTCCACAATGAAGATATCCAAGTTTTTCACAAGTGTCTCATCTGTATTACTAAAGCCACTGGTTGGTGAAATGTTTATATATTAGACACAGTTAACATGATACTGTCAACATGAGAGTCACTTTCAGCTGTTGCAACATTCGCCTATCACTACATTGACAAATAAGCATTTTTTAATTGCAACACAGTTTGAATTTGCTGTGTAACCGTAATTACGAGGTTATTCTGTTTATGCAGCTGGTATTATTCTGCATAGTTGTATTCTGCTAAATTCTAAGATACAGTAACGGAGAGAGTGAGTTTAACCTCCTCTCCCAAGTCTTCACACTGGCATTGTGAATACGTTTCGCCACACAGCGGCTTCTTCAGTCCAATGCAGAAAAAGGTGGAATAAGAGGAGTTTGAGGTAATCAGTCCCTCAGCCTTGAGTCGATGTGTTACGTCCATTAATTTTTGACTTCTGTCAAGACTTTTGTCAAGATTGATGGACTGAACACATCGACTCAAGGCTGAGGGACAGAATGCCTCAAACTCCTCTTCTTATTCCACATTTTTCTGCATTGGACTGAAGAAGCCACTGTGTGGCGAAAGGTTTCCAGAATAAAGATCCCCAAATGTTGCAAAAGTGTCACATTGGTATTCCTCCCTCGGACCCTTGGAGTTACAAGATCACTATATTATAAACAGTTTTATTACCGTTGTAACTTGCTCGACTATCAAACTGGAACCATTATGTGCCTCTGTAATCTTTTGACCATCGTCCACAGGATGGGAATGGGGTGCAGAATAAAGCAATTACACTCACATAAGAACATAATGAGGAACACTGCAGGTCTGCTGGCCCTGACTCTTGAAGCTGCTATACAACCTGCTACATATAACAGGTCTCCTACATGATCCCAGGCCACCAGCCTTGCTACTCCTCTCTTTCCACGCACTGTAGCAATGTACACACTGTAGCAATGTACACACTGTAGCAATGTACACACTGTAACAATATACACACTGTAACAATGTACACACTGTAACAATATACACACTGTAACAATGTACACACTGTAACACTACCATTTCTCGCATGAACTCGTCCTCTAGATATTGCGTTTGTATTTTCCTTGTAATCTGCTGAAACTGTTTGTTTCACTATTATGAGAGACAGAGAGGACGGATGAGAGGGATATATTCCTACGCACACAACACACCACACACACCACACACACACACCCCACACACACACCACACACACCACACACACCACACCACACACACACACCACACACACCACACACCACACACACACCACACACACCACACACCACACACACCACACACACACACACACACACACACACACACACACACACACACCACACACACCACACACACCACACACCACACACACACACACCACACACACACCACACACACACCACACACACACACACACACACACACACACACACCACACACACACCACACACCACACACACACCACACACCCACACACACACACACACACACACACACACACACACCACACACCACCACACACACACACCACACACACACACACCCCACACACACACATAAACACCACACAACACACACATACACACCACACACACACACATACACACCACACAACACAACATATATATATATATATATATATATATATTTTTTTTTTTTTTTTTCAACAAGTCGGCCGTCTCCACCGAGGCAGGGTGACCCAAAAGAAAGAAAATCCCCAAAAAGAAAATACTTTCATAATCATTCAACACTTTCACCACACTCATACATAATCACTGTCTTTGCAAAGGCGCTCAGATACGACAGCTGAGAATAGTCCCTCCCAGCTGTCACTATCCCAGACCCCTCCTTTAAAATGCAGGCATTGTACTTCCCATTTCCAGGACTCAAGTCCAACTAAATCAATTAACTGGTTTCCCCGAATCCCTTCACAAAATATTACCCTGCTCACACTCCAACAGATCGTCATGTCCCAAAAACCATTCGTCTCCATTCACTCCTAACACGCTCACACATGTTGCTGGAAGTCCAAGCCCCTCGCCCACAAAACCTCCTTTACCCCCTCCCTCCAACCTTTTCTAGGACGACCCCTACCCCGCCTTCCTTCCCCTACAGATTTATACGCTCTCCAAGTCATTCTACTTTGATCCATTCTCTCTAAATGACCAAACCACCTCAACAACCCTCTTCAGCCCTCTGACAAATACTTTTAGTAACTCCACACCTTCTCCTAATTTCCACATTCCGAATTTTCTGCATAATATTTACACCACACATTACCCTTAGACAGGACATCTCCACTGCCTCCAGCCTCCTCCTCCCTGCAGCATTTGCAACCCATGATTCACACCCATATAAGAGTGTTGGTACCACTATACTTTCGTACATTCCCTTCTTTGCCTCCATGGATAACGTTTTTTGTCTCCACAGATACCTCAACGCACCACTCACCTTTTTTCCTTCATCAATTCTATGGTTAACCTCATCCTTCATAAACCCATCCGCTGACACGTCAACTCCCAAATATCTGAAAACATTTACTTCTTCCATAATCCCTCTCTCCAATGTGATATCCAATATTTCTTTATTTAAATCGTTTGATACCCTCATCACCTTACTCTTATCTATGTTCACTTTCAACTTTCTACCTTTACACACTCTCCCAAACTCGTCCACTAACCTTTGCAACTTTTCTTTAGAATCTCCCATAAGCACAGTATCATCAGCAAAAAGTAACTGTGCCAACTCCCATTTTGCATTTTTATTATCCATAATTTAATCCCACCCCTCTCCCCAACACCCTAGCATTTACTTCTTTTACAACCCCATCTATAAATATATTAAACAACCATGGTGACATTACACATCCCTGTCTAAGACCTACTTTTACCGGGAAGTAATCTCCCTCTCTTCTACACAACATAACCTGAGCTTCACTATCCTCATAAAAACTCTTTACAGCCTTCAGTAACTTACTACCTATTCCATACACTTGCTACATTTGCCACATTGCTCCCCTATCCACTCTATCATATGCCTTTTCTAAATCCATAAATGCAATGAAAACTTCTCTACCTTTATCTAAATACTGTTCACATATATGCTTCACTGTAAACACTTGATCTACACATCCCCTACCCACTCTAAAGCCTCCTTGCTCATCTGCAATCCTACTCTCTGTCTTACCTCTAATTCTTTCAATAATAACCCTGCCATACACTTTACCTGGTATACTCAGTAAACTTATTCCCCTATAATTTTTACTTTTTTATCCCCCTTCCCTTTATATAAAGGAACTATACATGCTCTCTGCCAATCCCTAGGTACCTTCCCCTCTTTCATACATTTATTAAACAAAAATACCAACCACTCCAGCACTATATCCCCCCCTGCTTTTAACATTTCTGTCATGATCCCGTCAGTTCCAGCTGCTTTACCCCCTTTCATTCTACGTAATGCCTCACGCACCTCCCCCACACTCACATCCTGCTCTTCTTCACTCCTAAACGATGTTGTACCTCCCTGGCCAGTACATGAAATTACCGCCTCCCTTTTTTCATCGACATTTAAAAGTTCCTCAAAATATTCCTGCCATCTACCCAATACCTCCAGCTCCCCATCTACTAACTCACCTACTCTGTTTATAACTGACAAATCCATTCGTTCCCTAGGCTTTCTTACCTTGTTTATCTCACCCCAAAAAAATTTTCTTGTTTTCAGCAAAATTTCTTGACAGAGCCTCTCCCATTCTTTCATCCGCTCTTCTTTTGCACTCTCTCACCACTCTCTTCACCTTTTTTTACTCTCCATATACTCTGCTCTTCTATTTACACTTCTGTTTTGTAAAAACCTCTCATAAGCTACCTTTTTCTCTTTTATCACACCCTTTACTTCTTCATTCCACCACTCACTCCTCTTTCCTCCTGCACCCACCCTCCTATAGCCACAAACTTCTGCCCCACATTCTAATACTGCATTTTTAAAACTATCCCAACTCTCTTCAACCCCCACTACTCCTACTTGCACTAGCCCACCTTTCTGCCAATAGTTGCTTATATCTCACCCTAACTTCCTCCTCCCTTAGTTTATACACTTTTACCTCTCTCTTACTTGCTGTTGCCATTTTCTTTTTGTCCCATCTACCTTTACTCTAACTGTAGCTACAACCAAATAATGATCCGATATATCTGTTACCCTCTATAAACATGTACATCCTGAAGCCTACCCATCAACCTTTTATCCACCAATACATAATCCAACAAACTACTTTCCTTACGTGCTATATCATACCTTGTATATTTATTTATCCTCTTTTTCATAAAATATGTATTACTTATTACCAAACCTCTTTCTACACATAGCTCAATTAATGGTTCCCCATTTACATTTACCCCTGGCACCCCAAATTTACCTACTACTCCCTCCACAACATTTTTACCCACTTTAGCATTAAGATCCCCAACCACAATTACTCTCTCACTTGGTTCAAAACTCCCCACACACTCACTCAACATTTCCCAAAATTTATCTTTCTCCTCTACACTTCTCTCTTCTCCAGATGCATAAACACTTACTATAACCCACTTTTCACATCCAACCTTTATTTTACTCCACATAATCCTTGAATTTATACATTTATATTCCCTCTTTACCTGCCATAACTGATTATTCAACATTATTGCCACTCCTTCTTTAGCTCTAACTCTATTTGAAACCCCTGACCTAATCCCATTTATTTCTCCCCACTGAAACTCTCCTACCCCCTTCAGCTTTGTCTCACTTAAAGCCAGGACATCCAGCTTCTTTTCATTCATAACATCTACAATCATTTCTTTCTTATCATTCGCACAACATCCACCACATTCAAACATCCCACTTTGACGGTTTTCTTCTTTTTCTTTTTAGTAAGCTATACAGGAAAAGGGGTTACTAGCCCATTGTTCCCGGCATTTTAGTTGACTTTTACAACACGCATGGCTTACGGAGGAAAGATTCTTATTCCACTTCCCCATGGATATGAAAGGAAAAGCAATAAGAACAGGAACTATTAAGATAAAATCAAAGAAAACTCAGATGAGTGTGTATACATAAACGTGTACATGTTTGCGTAGCGTGACCTAAGTGTAAGTAGAAGTAGCAAGACGTACCTGAAATCTTGCATGTTTATGAGACAGAAAAAAGACACCAGCAATCCTACCATCATGTAAAACAAATACAGGCTTTCGTTTTACACTCACTTGGCAGGACGGTAGTACCTCCCTGGGTGGTTGCTGTCTACCAACCGAATAGGCAGAACTTGCGATTTTAGTTTAAATAGCAACGCTCATCTTGCCATATAAGACAAGCGAAAATTTGTGTATGTAATAATTTTGCAAAAATCATTCTGAACCTAACGAAAAAAATATATGTATGATAATCTATGTAACTGTATTTGTGTATACCTGAATAAACTTACTGACTTTCTTGGGTTATCCTGGGTGGCTAACCCTCCCTACCCTAGGTTATCCTGGGTGGTTAACCTTCCCTACCCTAGGTTATCCTGGGTGGCTAACCCTCCCTACCCTAGGTTATCCTGGGTGGTTAACCTTCCCTACCCTAGGTTATCCTGGGTGGCTAACCCTCCCTTCCTTAGGTTATCCTGGGTGGCTAACCCTCCCTACCTACTGGGTTATCTACCTGGGTGGCTAACCATCCCTACCCTAGGTTATCCTGGGTGGCTAACCCTCCCTACCCTAGGTTATCCTGGGTGGTTAACCCTCCCTACCCTAGGTTATCCTGGGTGGCTAACCCTCCCTACCCTAGGTTATCTTGGGTGGCTAACCCTCCCTACCCTAGGTTATCCTGGGTGGCTAACCCTCCCTACCCTAGGTTATCCTGGGTGGCTAACCCTCCCTACCCTAGGTTATCCTGGATGGCTAACCCTCCCTACTCTAGGTTATCAAGGGTCGCTAACCCTCCCTACCCTAGGTTATCTTGGGTGGCTAACCCTCCCTACCCTAGGTTATCCTGGGTGGCTAACCCTCTCTACCCTAGGTTATCCTGGGTGGCTAACCCTCTCTACCCTAGGTTATCCTGGGTGGCTAACCCTCTCTACCCTAGGTTATCCTGGGTGGATAACCCTCTCTACCTTAGGTTATTCTGGGTGGCTAACCCTCTCTACCCCGGGTTAAAAATCCGAACAAATATATCATCTTACAGAGACTAATGCAATTCAGGTGGACATCCTACGCCATCTATTGGCTAAAACAGAATCTCTGTGTCCACCATCGTTTGACCGGTAGATGGCAGCACCAAGCAGGTTGGTGGTAATAGAAACTATAAAGCATATTTTTTTTTTTTTTACATTCTTGATGTTAGCATTAATATTAAAACTAAGAGGTTAGTATAATCAAGTTCATATATAATCATGGAACCAGAGTTACATATATATACCGTAGCACAAACTAAGACACTTATATATCAGATAATATTCTTGGAACTATCAGTATGACTACACACGCTTACGACAATTACTGTTGTATGCTGCAAGGTTAATCCTTTGTTTGTGATTAAAAATGCGAAAATATCCAAGAGTTTAATAAATATATAAAATATTTTTGTTACCCCTTTATAATATTCAAAGAGTACGACAGCAAAGAGGCTCAGAGAAAACGGACAAATTTAGCCCAAATGGGTAACTAAAGTACTAGCTGAGGTCCTTCCTACTGTAACTGGTAAGTTTATTTAGGTATAGGTACACTTAAGTACAATTATTTTACATAGTGCAAATTACCTAGGATAACCTAAAAACATCACACAAAGTGAATTATTTCTATTGGAGTCCTTGTAAATGCTTAATGTTGAAGAGCCTATTACACACCGTGAAAAGTCCCTCATATGAGATCGTTAATAATCAAAACAAAATACACTCGAGTAATCAAATAAATTGACTAACTAAAATACATGTACACGAAAAAGAATTACACGAGAATCAAAAAAAGAAAAAAACAACAACTGAATATAAGAGTTACATTAATATTAATTGTACAACGAGTAGTATGAATATAACAGTTACATTAATGTTAACTTTTAGAATGTTGGGTTTAGTCCTGACTCTTTCTCTTCTCCTTCAGCTCTTCCTCTCACCGGCTATTCTTCGTCTGTCCCCACTTCCCCCTCGCCCCTAGTGGGTCCTTACCTGTGAGTCTGAACTGAACTGAACTGCACAAGCGATCCTTTTCTGTGGCTTCACTCATTATGTACTTTTAAAAACTGGACTATGCTGACACTGGCCTTCTAGTAATGGTAATTTATTTAGGTATAGGTACACTTAAGTACAATTATTTTACATAGTGCAAATTACCTAGGATAACCTAAAAACATCACACAAAGTGAATTATTTCTATTGGAGTCCTTGTAAATGCTTAATGTTGAAGAGCCTATTACACACCGTGAAAAGTCCCTCATATGAGATCGTTAATAATCAAAACAAAATACACTCGAGTAATCAAATAAATTGACTAACTAAAATACATGTACACGAAAAAGAATTACACGAGAATCAAAAAAGAAAAAAACAACAACTGAATATAAGAGTTACATTAATATTAATTGTACAACGAGTAGTATGAATATAACAGTTACATTAATGTTAACTTTTAGAATGTTGGGTTTAGTCCTGACTCTTTCTCTTCTCCTTCAGCTCTTCCTCTCACCGGCTATTCTTCGTCTGTCCCCACTTCCCCCTCGCCCCTAGTGGGTCCTTACCTGTGAGTCTGAACTGAACTGAACTGCACAAGCGATCCTTTTCTGTGGCTTCACTCATTATGTACTTTTAATTCTTTTCTTAAACTGGACTATGCTGACACTGGCCTTGACATGGCCAGATTGCCCCTTCCACACTTTCATTTAATTACTCTATAGTAGATGCCTGAGGTCTGGCAACACCGCATACCCAAACAAAAACAGTGGCACACAGCTCTTAGTAGCACTGTTAAGTGGTGATATCCAAACTAATCCAGGACCTTAAACTATTGAATAGGTACAAAACAGGCAGATAATGACGGTCTAGTAGCCAGGAATGATAACCTTAACTCTATATTTAATGCATACATAGGGCAATGTGAGACAACAGAACCATTTTTATTATCTCAAACATCACCAGACATATGTATACACTGTACTAAGGTACGAAAGAAGAACTGTAAATATACCTTATGTAAAATGTGTACAGCAATAAAGGAATGAAATAGACTGCCTGCACATGTCAAAGCCAGTTCAAGAAGAAAGTCAAAAGGTACCTAATGAATGTAGCGACAGAAAAGGAGGAGAAAGGTTTTTTATTTTTTTAGCTAACACACATGTAAATATAAATAGCTCATTTTACCTTATTCCTAGTATATCTCCTTTACAGTATAATAATAAGGTATTAAAAGGACCCCAATGGAAATAAGTCACTTTGACTTTTTTTGGGTTATCCTGGATGGTTCTCTACACATATGCTGCTATGTATGATAATTCATGTAACTGTATTTGTGTATACCTGAATAAACTTACTTAGTCTACCTACCTACTTCAGATACTAGAAAACTATCTTCACTTCGTCTAGTACCATACTGACTCTGACATAATTCGCATTTTTATAAACATGATTCATTCCAGCTGCCTTAACACATCTTGGATATTAATTAACCACTTCCAGTTGTCATTGATCCTGGCCTACATGCCTCTTGGACCGGGTCTAGGATGAGTTTCAGCATTTTATGTTGAGTAATTTGTAGTCTGTATTTTTTTCTTTTTTTTCTTAGCGTAAATTTAGCTGCTCGCCGTATGACCTACTAACACTACTAGATTTGTCCAAAGGTGACTCCGCCTCCTCCTGCTTCTACTCACCTGACTGCACTTCTCCGAGCATATACTGTACTTTTCTCAATCAACATTTCGGCGACAAATCAATCACCATCAGCATTCGTTTCTGGAACATATTGTAACACACAATACACAAGCAACAACACACAATACACAAGCAACAACACACAAACACAAGAACACACACAATACACAAGCACAACAATACACAGCAACAACACACAATACACAAGCAACAACACACAAATACACAAGCAACAAACCAACACAAGAACAATACAACACAAGCAACAACACAAACCAGCAACAACACACAATACAAAGACAACACTAATACACAAGACAACAAAACAACACAAACAAAACACAAGCAACAATACACAATACACACAACAACACACAATACACAGCAACAATACACATACACAAGCAACAACACACACACACAAGCAACAACACACAATACAAAGCAACAACACACAATACACAAGCAACAATACACAATACACAAGCAACAACACACAATACACAAGCAACAAACACAATACACAAGCAACAACACACAATACACAGCAACAAACACAATACACAAGCAACAACACACAATACACAAGCAACAACACACAATACACGACAACAACAATAACACACAAATACACAAGCAACAACACACAATACACAAGCAACAACACACAAAACACAAGCAACAACACACAATACACAAGCAACAACACACAAAACACAAGCAACAACAAACAATACACAAGCAACAACACACAATACACAAGCAACAACACACAAAACACGAGCAACAACACACAATACACAAGCAACAACACACAATACACAAGCAACAAAACACAAGCAACTGAATACACTGACTCCAGGCAGAGGGACTGATTACTTCATTCTCCTCTTCATCTCTCACCGTTCTTCTCTGTACTGAACTGAGGAAGCCACTGGCTGGCGAAACGTTTTCTCATTAAAGATTACAAAACGTTGCATACTTGTCTCGTTCTTCACCTGTCAGTGTTATTCTCAAGGATGGGTGTGTGTTCAGGTGAAAACATGGGCAGTTCTGAGTGCAGCCAATCAGTAATGAAAACGAAATCATTCTTAAGTAAAAGGACACAAATGCAATTAATGTGACATTTTATTGTGGCAATGTTTCGCTCTCCAGAAGCTTTGTCAAGCTTTGTCCTGGAGAGCGAAACGTTGCCACAATAAAATGTCACATTAGTTGCATTTGTGTCCTTTTACTTAACATATTGTTGGTAATTCTACCAATTGAAATAATTCTTGAATGAGTAGAGGCAAGTCATGTAACCTGAACAGGTCCAGGATTAAAACATGAGTGAATTTTAAGTTGACCTCGAAATGTACGATTGAGTAACTTGTTGAGGAATTAGACACATGTGCAACACCTGAGGATCTTTATTTGTAGACGTTGCGCCATCTAGTGACTATCAATACAAGGACATAATGTGAAGAATGTAGAATTATATACAAAGATGAGGTAATCAGTCCCTCAGCCTGGAGAAGACTCCAGACCATGGAGCTGAACTCTTCTCCAGGCTGAGGGACTGACCACCTCAAATACTATTTATCCAAGGTTGATGGACTGATTACATTATTGTTACTTCGTTACCACACCTGCTGCCTCTTCCGTATTTGACTGAAGAAGGCGAAACCTTTCAATAATAAAGATGCACCTCATCATCATGAGGTGGATAAGGAAGTCTGTCATATCAGGAAGGACATAATAATAATATCTTTATTTCTACCAGTACATGTACAAGGTATAACTGACATCAGTGACATACTACTATATAGAAAGCCCCTTGTTATGCTGAGCATTTCCCGCAAATTAGGTCAATTTTGTCCCAGGATGCAACCCACACCAGTCGACTAACACCCAGGTACCCATTATTACTGACGGGTGAACATAGACAACCGGTGTAATGAAACACACCCAATATTTCCACACTTGCTGGGAATCGAACCCAGACACCTCAGCGTGTGAAGCGAGAGCTTTTGCCACCAGGCAAATAACATAACGTTAAAAATAACCACAACCAAATATGAGAAAGCCAGCCATTTTGCAGCCAGTAATGAGAGCGAATACTTAGCCATTTATCAATGTTGAATTTAATGAAAGTCTCGACCAGATTATTCAATGGTGGATCACTGGGTTCCAAAAGCGATGCTTCTGGATCAGCACTTACTGTACTTTGAACCCCAAAAGTTTATCTAACATCTTGAAAAAAATATGCAAGAGTTTGGACTGGGTATTGACGACTCAGAATAAATCAGTTGCCCTTAAATTGGTCACTTGAGGTTGCAAATAAAATAATGAATGAGTCGATTCTCTCTCAACGACCACTTAAGTGATGATGCTGAGGTAACAGCAAGCTGTCTCCTGACCGGGTCACCTTTGATATACCTTTGAAGAGTTTCGAGAGAATCTACTCTTGAGCCCGGCCATGGGCCAGGCTCGTCTGGTGCTTGCCTGGTCAACCAGGCTGTTGCTGCTGGAGGCCCGCTGCCCCACATATCCATCACAGCCTGGTTGATCTGGCACCTGGTAAAGATATTTGTCCAGTTTCCTCTTGAAGGCTTCTACACTGGTTCCAGCCGTGTTTCGGATATCTTCTGGTAAGATGTTGAATAGTCTGGGACCCCGGATGTTAATACAGTGCTCCCGTAATGTCCCCACCGCACCCCTGCTCCTCACTGGGTTTATTTTACACTTTCTCCCATATCTCTCACTCCAGTATGTTGTTATGGCAGTGTGCAGATTTGGGACCAGGCCCTCAAGTACTTTCCAGGTACTATATATTATCATGTATCTCTCTCTCCTCCGCTCCAATGAGTACATGTTCAAGACTTGAAGGCGTTCCCAATAATTTAGATGTTTCAATGGCTCAATGTGAGCCGTAAACGATCTCTGGATTTGTTCCAGCTCTGCTATTTCTCCTGCCCTGAACGGGGCCGTCAGCACTGAGCAGTATTCTAAGTGGGGGAGCACTAGCGATTTGAATAGTGTCACCATCGGCATTATTTCCCTTGTTTTGAAAGTTCTCAATACCCACCCCGTCATCTTCCTGGCTGTTGTGATCTTTGTCTTGTTATGGTCTTTAAACGACAGATCAGCAGACATAATTATTCCCAAGTCCTTTACGTGTTCCTTTCGTTCTATGTGGTGACCCTCTTGCGTTTTGTATATAGTGTTCCTTTTGAGTTCTTCATTTTTTCCATACCTAAGCAGCTGAAACTTATCACCATTGAACGTCATGTTGTTCTCCACTGCCCATTGGAAGACCCTGCTTATGTCCTCCTGTAATTTTTCAGTGTCCTCTACCGTAGTGACTTTCATGCTTATTTTAGTGTCATCTGCAAATGATGATACAAAAGTGTGCTGGGTGTTTTTATCTATGTCTGCTATGAGGATGAGAAACAGCAGAGGTGCAAGGACAGTGCCTAAGGGCACTGAGCTTTTGACCTCGCTGATGCTGGATCTTGCCCTATTCACAAAAATCCATCTGCCTACCTTCCCCGTAATGCCTATGGCCCTCATTTTGTGCGCTATCACTCCATGATCGCATTTGTCAAACGCCTTTGCAAAATCTGTGTAAATCACATCTGCGTTTTGGTCGTCCTCCAATGCCTCCGTAATTCTGTCATAATGGTTCAGCAGCTGTGACAGGCATGATCGACCCGCTCTAAAGCCATGCTGGTTCGGGTTATGTTGGTTGTGCTGGTCCATGAACTTTGTAATCTGCCGTCTCATCACTCTTTCAAAGATTTTTATGATGTGAGAAGTGAGGGCTACTGGTCTGTAATTTTTAGCTAGTGCTCTACTACCTCCCTTATGCAAAGGAGCTATGTCTGCACTCTTTAAGGCCTCTGGAATTTCACCTAGATCTAAGCTCTTTCTCCACAGAATACTAAGGGCTCTTGCTAATGGTACTTTGCACTGCTTTATAAATAAAGCATTCCATGAATCTGGTCCAGGTGCTGAGTGAGTGGGCATGTTGGCCATTTCTTTTTCGAAATCTATGGGATTTGTACTAATGTCGGTTAGGTGGTCTGCGCAGCCTTCTGCTGGAGTAAAAAATATTTCTGCATTTTCTACCTTGCTGTCATTTAGTGGGTTGCTGAACACTGACTCATACTGTTCTTTTAGGATTTCACTCATTTCCTGTTCATCGTCAGTATACGAATATCCTCTCAATAATGGTCCAATTCTACAGGTAGTTCTTATCTTGGATTTTGCATAGGAGTAGAAATATTTTGGGTTTCTTGCAATATCCTGTATGGCTCTTTGTTCCCTTTGTACTTCTTCTGTCAGGTATGACATCTTAAGTTTTTGCTCTAATTCAGTGATCTCTCGGTTAAGGTTATCTCTCCTCTGTTGCAACATATTTGTGTTTTTCAGCAATTCAGTAACCCGTTTTCTTCTCCTGTACCATCTCCTACGCTCTCTCTCTATATCTGATCTTCTGGGTTTCCTCAATGGTACGTGCTTCATACATACCTTGTATGCTTCTGTATTCAGCTTCTCTAGGCACTGGTGGGGATTTAGGGTGCTCATGTCTGATTCCCATGATATGTCTGATAGCTCTTGGTTTATTTTTTCCCAGTCAATTCTATGGTTATTAAAATTAAACTTACTGAACATTCCGTCTCTAACATTAGTGTCGCAGTTCCCTAACCCTGAGTTAATACTAGTTTGAACTTCTATGATGTTATGATCAGAGTATATTGTTTTTGTAACTGTTATGTCTCTTGGGTTGGGTCTCTTACAGGTGAGATATACAAAAATAACCAGCACATGAGAGAAACGTATGACGACGTTTCGGTCCGACTTGAACCATTTACTAATCAGACACAGTGGTTAATAACTGCTGGTTCATTAGTACTGTCTACCTGTAGTTAAATAACCGCTGGTTTATCAGTATTATATACCTATAGTTAATAACCGCTAGTTTATCAGTACTATCTACCTATAGTTAATAACCGCTGGTTTATCAGTGTTATTTATATGTAGTTAAAACATTGCTGGTTTATCAGTGTCATTTACCTGTGGTTAAACAATTTCAGGTTCACGGTGTTTTGTTTTTCATCCTAATTAAAAGAAAGAGTAATTTCCGTGTCCAGGAGATTGTTATAAGACTAAACAGCAAGAAACCTCCCCAGCAGCAGTAACCTCCCCAGTAGCAGTAACTTCCCAGCAGCAGTAACCCCTCAGCAGCAGTAACCTCCCAGCAGCAGTAACCCCCCCAGTAACAGTAACCTCCCCAGTAGCAGTAACCTCCCCAGCAGCAGTAACCTCCCCAGTAGCAGTAACCTCCCCAGTGGCAGTAACCCCCCAGTGCAGTAACCTCCAGCAGCAGTAACCCCCCCAGCAGCAGTAACCTCCCCAGTAGAAGTAACCTCCCCAGCAGCAGTAACCTTCCCAGCAGCAGTAACCTCCCAAGCAGCAGTAACCTCCCCAGCAGCAGTAACCTCCCCAGCAGCAGTAACCTCCCCAGCAGCAAAACCTCCCCAGTAGCAGTAACCTCCCCAGCAGCAACCTCCCCAGTAGCAGTAACATCCCCAGTGGCAGTAACCTCCCCAGCAGCAGTAACCTCCCCAGCAGCAGTAACCTCACCAGTAGACAACCTCCCCAGTAGCAGTAACCTCCCCAGCGCAGTAACCTCCCCAGTAGCCGTACTTCCCCAGTAGCAAAAACCCTTTTCCCAGCAGCAGTAACTCCTTCTGCAGAAGAAACCTCCCCAGCAGCAGTAACCTCCCCAGTAGCAGTAACTTCCCCAGCAGAGTAACCCCCCCAGTATCAGTAACCTCCCCAGTATCAGTAACCTCCCCAGTAGCAGTAACCTCCCCAGCAGCAGTAACCTCCCCAGTAGCAGTAACCCCCCCAGCAGCAGTAACCTCCCCAGCAGCAGTAACCCCCCCAGTAGCAGTAACCTCCCCAGCAGCAACCTCCCAAGCAGCAACCTCCCCAGCAGCAGTACAGAAACCTCCCCAGCAGCAATATAGAAACCTCCCCAGCAGCAGTACAGAAACCTCCCCAACAGCAGTACAGAAACCTCCCAAGCAGCAGTACAGAAACCTCCCCATCAGCAGTACAGAAACCTCCCCAACAGCAGTACAGAAACCTCCCCAGCAGCAGCAACCTCCCCAGCAGCAGTTCATAAACCTCCCCAACAGCAGTACAGAAACCTCCCCAGCAGTACAGAAACCTCCCCAGCAGCAGTAACCTCCCCAACAGCAGTACAGAAACCTCCCCAGCAGCAGTAACCTCCCCAGCAGCAGTAACCTCCCCAGCAGCAGTAACATCCCCAGCAGCAGTAACCTCCCCAGCAGCAGTAACCTCCCCAGCAGCAGTAACCTCCCCAGCAGCAGTGCAGACATGTAAAGGTGCCACAAACTGGCAGAATAACATTTCACTTATAAAGAGGCGGAGAAGACTGCCACGAGAAGAAGAAACCTAAAATATATGAGAGAACTTCAGAAACATTTCAGCAGGTTACAAGGTAATTATTTATTAAAATTCCAGAAGATGAATTTGCTGAGAGACCAATTAGAAAATAATATGTAGATCACTACAATAGGATTGTCTTAGTTGAAACATTTGTTTATGGCAAGAAAGATGTAAATAGAAGGTAGAGTTGTGGTGGCTGGGATTCATCAAGTGGAAGGTTGGTGTGACAACTTCATGAGACACGTTAGAAGGCAAGGTTTTGCCTCCGTAGTGGCTAGTTTATTGTTCACCCTCATATCCATCCTGTGGAGGATAGAGCAAGAGCATATGGATAGACAAAAGGCCTGGGAACTAGGAAGGGAAGGTATGGCGTGTAGATTATTATTATAATCAAATAGAAGAGTATAATAATAATGCGTGTAGAAAGAAGGATAACCCCCCTCTATATTTTATGATGTAGCAGAGTACAACAGTAAAAGATTGGTAACATTACAATTTATGGACAATAAAAACACGTATCTAAAGTCGGTAACATTAAAAAATAAGTGAAGGATAACTGGTGATTCGTGAATGATGTGACAGATAAGGCTGGAGTTTGCATTCCTAATGATGTGTCAACTAAAATTTGGGCCGTAATGTATTGACTTTATGGTGGTATTTTCACTCTCGGGAAGAGTGGTGGTACTTAACACTGTGTTGTTACCTTCACTCACAAAAGTGGTGCTACTTAACACTGTGTTGTTACCTTCACTCACAAAGTGGTGCTACTTAACACTGTGTTGTTACCTTCACTCACAAAGAGTGGTGCTACTTAACACTGTGTTGTTACCTTCACTCACAAAAAAGGGGGTGCTACTTAACACTGTGTTGTTACCTTCACTCACAAGAGTGGTGCTACTTAACACTGTGTTGTTACCTTCACTCACAAGAGTGGTGCTACTTAACACTGTGTTGTTACCTTCACTCACAAGAGTGGTGCTACTTAACACTGTGTTGTTACCTTCACTCACAAGAGTGGTGCTACTTAACACTGTGTTGTTACCTTCACTCACAAGAGTGGTGCTACTTAACACTGTGTTGTTACCTTCACTCACAAGAGTGGCTCTTAACACTGTGTTTCTCTTCACTACACAAAAGAGTGGTGCTACTTAACACTGTGTTGTTACCTTCACTCACAAGAGTGGTGCTACTTAACACTGTCTTGTTGTTACGGTCACTCACAGCAAAGTGGGTTTCTCTAATATTATTCATCCTTGTTGATGGTCTGGCACTGAGAGACTCGGGTCCCTGAATCTATTTTCACAGCTCGGCAATTTCAGAGGCTACCCTGGTTGAACAAAACCTCGCTAATATTAACTTAGGCTATAATGCTTGTACAGAAAATGAACGTTAACTACAGCAAAGAAACTCATGGTCAGTCAAAGTGGTAGCAGCGTCAAAGCGATTTGCGTATCTTGGGAAATTTAAAAAATAGAACTGGAGGGACCTTCTTTACCAACCACAAGAATACACAAGCTTACTAAAGTACTCTTCTAGAATTTCTTAACCAGGGGTTATTATAAAGACTGTCTTGAGTTATGATCATACACTGTAATAACAGTCTATGTGAACACCCAACATAACGTTGTAAATCACCACTTCACAGTAAATGCCGTGTTACGATACATCGCAACTACACAACTTGTTTTTAACAAAAAAAGGCACAATGCCGTGACTGGTGTGACTTTGTAAATGGTCGGGTCGGACCGAAACGTCATCGTAAGCTCCCCTCTTTTTATATGTGCGGGTTGTGTGTATAACTTGTTTTTGTTCAAATGAGTCTGGCCACTCTGGAATATGACAGAAAAACAGTCTGCTTCTATTTCCACCACTTAACTCGTATATAATAGCGTAGCTGCACACTGCAGGTGTACTTAACTTTATTGAATAAAATATACGCCCCCAATAAAAGGTAGAAAGAAGTGACTTACCAGTAAAGGATATCGTTAGCGTAGTGGATCTGGTACCTGACGGTGCGGCAGAGTGCGCGGGCGCTGGCTCACGCAGCCAGCACAGCGCCTCCATACCCCGCAAGCACCCGTAGATCATCTCCAGGTCCGCGGTCAAGAAACACCAAATTTATTGTTAATTAACCCTATACCATAACACTTAATATATTATATTCAGGTCCTGTCAGGGACAAGATGTGAAGCTTCGTCTTCTTCAGTAATAAAGTATACCAGTACCCGAACGTACGTGTGTGTACTCACCTAATTGTGGTTGCAGGGGTCGATTCATAGCTCCTGGCCCCGCCTCTTCACTGGGCGCTACTAGTTTGTGTGTGTGTGTGTGTGTGTGTGATGCGATGCACTTCCCTCAAGTGATAGAGAAATAATTTACACTACTAACAATATAATATACAAATATTTAACAGTAGCCACTTCATCGGATCAAATCATTCCCAGGCTTTTGATAGAGTACCGCACCGAGACTGTTAAAGAAAGTGGCAGCTCATGGCATTGGGGGGAAAAATGCTGTCATGGA
>WNWK01020846.1:8794-35100 GCA_009830355.1 Cherax destructor | reverse complement strand
CAGGATACACATAGCTACTACATCAGGTAAGGTTTTTCAATTTCTTGTAAGCAGTGTGAATTATCAACATCCGGATCAACTAAAGAATGCATATGGCAACAAGGGAGATAATGATAGCTATATTTTATCGATCTTGAGGCTTGCCGTCATGCCCAAAGAGCTTAGAGTAGTTCCGAATCGAAGCGAGTCTGACAAACAGTCTCAGAGATTTCATGATTGGGGTGGATCGGAATGGATTCAGTCAGACGATTGAGGAAACTAGCTAGCATTACAGTACATGATTATTTTAAAGATAGGACTAACCGGTTCACAACAGATTGTTGAGGGGTTGGGCGATAGGGGATTCACCTGAGATAGGTGAGAGAAAGAGCCCCCGCCATCATCCTAAACAAACAGTTATTTACTCAGGAAACTGGGGAAAATTTTAAAAGCTCATAAAACTAACATTGGGGTGTACTAAAAAAAAGTGTTAAGACAAGGCCCTAACAGACCCTCAGAACCTGTACCAGAATATGCGTTCTAAAAGGGCGAACACACTAGCACAGTTCCGGTATCACTGAGCAGTAGGCGGCAGAGACTAAAGGAGTTGCAGCTAGGGTTTTGGGGGGGACATGAGGCAGAAGATTCCAGTCACATCTTTCAGAGTGCTATAATTCCGGAAAGGTAAGCACCATACTCCCTATGTCACAATAATTTTAAAGGGGAAACCCCAGGCTAGGGGGGATGCCCAAAATAGAAAGCGAGCCCAATGAAGTGGTAGCCACGTGATTAGTGGGGCAAAGTCTCTAATCTGAGTGAGAAGCACAAGTTGTTCCTACCTACAGTCAGGCGGGTTGTAAAGGGGGAACAGACCGAAAAACCCCCGATTATTCTTTGACTCGGGGCAAAGTGTCCATGATAACAGAGAAGTTGGTTAAGTTAAAGTTGAAGGCCACCGACGGAACGACATTGGGAGGTGCATAAGTCGGGGCCCCCCAAGTCTTATGATGTTTGGATGTCACTGTTAAATTGGGTGGACCCAGAAATATTGCTTTTGAAAGACATTACCGTGGCTATTACGCCAGGGTTTTGCAGCACAACCAAGCGATTGAAAGACCTTGGGGGAAGCTGGCAGACCAGGACATTACCACTGAAAGTCAGAAATGTGGTACCCTGGGGGCCAACTATCTAGATGACTTCCTGTCTCCGACGGACTTTAAAAGGAAGGTTGGTTTATACAGATCCCCAGTAGGATATATCATCGGTGGCAGAATTCCCCATGAGTTCCCTGCAACGCCAGGGGGGGGAAAGCTGACACCATGATACTGGGGAGTGTGATAATAAATGTTAGTGTCCCGATAACCGCCGGGGGTAAGCCAAACAATTAGGAAGTATGAACACTTAGCCCCCTTTGGGGAAGACGTTTTTTGGAGTCCAAAAGGGGGGAGATAGATTGTCTTTAAAACCCCGGGGAACCTCACAGGGGGAAAAGGCTACCAGGGCTTTGGGCCACTGGGGGGAAAGAAAAGCTGCTCAGACAAGGCTAGACGTGTGAAAGACAGTAAAGTTAAAGGGGGGTGTTAAGACCACCGGAACCCCACAAGTTTACACCGCGGTCCAATGGCAGAAACTGGACAGTCGGAGTTAGACCAGAGTCTGCTCGATGAGAGTGGCCGGATGGCACTCGTGCCCAGGGCCCACCATAAGGGCTCGGGAAGGTGAATTTGGGATGTAGACTTATCGTCTACCTTCGCCAGCGGGAGGATGTGGAAACTTTTGAAGTCCCCAAAGTTCCACAGGGTAAGTGAGCCGTTGGGAGCCTTAAACATACCATGGTCGGCCCTCGGGGGTTTGGAACCCACACACCCAACCAAAACACACACATTCAAGTTGGCGGAGGTAACTATTATGTACATTTTAATTTATAGATTTATTCTCCAGGAACACCTAGGCAAGTTTGTACAATAAACTAATATTAGGATTATTAAGGCAACGTTAGATATTCATACTGTAGCTCTAGCACCCTAATATAGGTAGATATAAGCCTTAAATAGGAACATTAGATTATGTTAGCTAACGAGAAATAGCAGCTCCACACTTGAATCTAAGCGGGAGAGAGCGCTAGTCCTCATTCTTGACTTGGACACCGTGGTGTTAAAGGGGACTAAGAGCAAAAGAGCTCGGTCCCCCACGTGTCTTCAAAATACTTGCCTGGGAACCAAGAACCACAGAGGCTTCCCGACGTACGTGGATTCGTCTTTTGGCCCAGGCCCACAGTAAGATAATATACTCTGCATTTCTCTTGGTAAAGCTCCGGCGATATTCGGGGGTAAGGTGGGGTTATTTTACTGTGGGTTATAAGCTGGCGAAAGGGCCCACTATAAGGTAATAATTGTGGGCAATACCCCCTTAAGTATTAGTCTAGAAGCTATGTCACTTACTGCATATTGCTTAAGGGATATCCTTTGAAACCAGGGAACTCTGAGGTGCAGGCAGGTCACTAATACCACCTTAATTTACAATAAGACTCTTCCCTGCACTTGGTGTTAGGAGGGGTTATAGATAAAGAAGTCCAGGATACACATAGCTACTACATCAGGTAAGTTGTTCCCCCTTTTAATTTCTTGTAAGCAGTGTAATCCCTTTACTGCAGTTGCTAGAAATTTTCCTATAGCCACTTGTAAGTCTAGAGAAGTGTCTCAGAGTGTCGGTGTCAACAGTGCTTGCTCTAAGTGCAGCACAAAGGAGGCAGTCCCAAAACAAGTTTCTACAATGTTATTATGGCGTACGGTTTGTGTTTATGTGTCTGGTATCACGGGTTTTTATATATATATATATATATATATATATATATATATATATATATATATATATATATATATATATATATATATATTTTATTATATATATATATATATATATATATATATATATATATATATATATATATATATATATATATATATATATATATATATATATATATATATATATATATATATATATATATATATATGAATTTACAGATCCCTTGTTCTATTCAGGGAATATTTGCTGCTACACTAACTGCACCTTTCAAGGTGGGGAAATTGCTGACCTTGAAAATGTGCAGAGAACCTTCACGCACGCATAAGTGCGATAAACCACCCAACTACTGGGAACGCTGAAGTTCCTAAACCTGTACTCTAGAACGCAGGCGGGAGAGATACATTATTATATACACATGGAAAATTCTCGAGGGCTTAGTACCAAACTTGCACAAAAATCCTCCGTACGAAAGGAAAAGACTTGGCAGGCGATGTAACATCCCCCAATGAAGAGCAGGGGTGCCACTAGCACGTTGAGGGACAACACAATAAGTGTGAGGGCCCAAGATTGTTCAACTGCCCCCCCAGCATACATCAGGGGATTACCAACAAGCCCCTGGCTGTCTTCAAGCAGGCACTGGACAGGCACCTCAAGTCGGTACCTGATCAGCCGGGCTGTGGTTCGTACGTTGGACTGCGTGCGGCCAGCAGTAACAGCCTGGTTGATCAGGCTCTGGTCCAAGAAGAGGCCTGGTCACAGACCGGGCCGCGGGGGCGTTGACCCCTGGAATTCTCTCCAGGTACCAGGTATATATATATATATATATATATATATATATATATATATATATATATATATATAAATGTATTGTTGTAACATAGCTCAATGGCACGTGAAGAAAGTTGTGTGTTTTGGGTTTTTTTCATATGAACTGGACTTGTCCTAGTTTTTGCAGACTGTTTAGGTGGTTGTAAGTTATTGTGGAGAGGGGGGTTCTTGTGTTTACGACAGGTTAGTTACCATTTTGTTCTAGGCACATGTCTATTAGACACTAGGCCTGTTGTATGTATGTTGTGTGTGTGTGTGTGTGTGTGTGTGTGTGTGTGTGTGTGTGTGTGTGTGTGTGTGTAACGAAACACTTCGAAATGTTTCGGCCCTGCCGGGAATTGAACCGGGTGTGGTAAACATAGTATATATAGTTGAGAAAGGCCACAAATGTTTAGAGTCATAAGATGTTTCCTTTATAAATATGTTACGGGTTCGGGTTTAGGGTCTTTGGATATAATATAATATATTTTTTTTGTTATGGAATTTTTTTGGGGGTTGTGACCGTGATGTTGCACGGTGGTGTTTTATTGTTTATACTTTCTATATGTTTTGTACAAGTGTTTTTAAGGTTTCAATAAAATAAAATAAAAATATTACATGATATTGATTAAATGCTAACACAAATAATAGGTGACAATGTAGTATGAAATTGTTTTATTTAATCCTAATTTCTTGGGCATTTACAATTATTTTAAAATTATCTGAAAGGAAAGTGATCGTAATAAAAATACATTTATTTTGCTTTGTAGAGTTAAATTTTCAAATGTTATAATCACTTTGCTTATAATAACGCCGTGCATAGCGAAACTGTTGTAGTAAATTAAAACATAAAATTTAAAGATATATTTATATTTTACCTGGATAAAGTTTGCTTACCTAAAGAAATACAAGAATTGTGAATTTTGGCGGTAAATGAATATGCGGAGCGTCGTGGACGCCATTGAAGGAGACACTTGCTCGCGCTGGTCACATCTAACTCTCTCCTCTCATATATCAGGTAAAAATAAAACAAGAAATATATCTAGATCCTTAGCCTACTTATTCTTTGGACTTGCTGTTATTGTGGTAAAGTATATTAATTTTGTAACAAGTAATATACGGACAATGACAGAGATGCATCAATGTACTTGCATCGCACTTCACCCTCCCCGGCACCTACTATGTTTTTAATTTTCTCTGCTAGTTGCAAGGAGTTGATTTAGTGGTGAGATGAGTGTATTTCGGGTGTTACAGAAACTAAGCCGGTGAAGGACAGTTTGGTAAGTGTTAACGGTCTTAATTGATTCTCAAAGGACCACATAGAAAAAATCTTTGACGTCAGGATTTCCCTAGATATACATAGTGTACATGTTATGTGCCCAGAACATGCCAACCTACAAGATCATTGTAAAACTTTGTGCAATAATTACCGACTTATAATCTGCAGAACTCTGGCATTAGTCACAATTTACAATACATATAACCTATGTGCACCACAATGCCTAACCATTTTTTTTGTGCAGATTGTTATTTGGGGAGGTATTAGCAGAAATGGTGCATATATTTTGGTTGTGATGTATGGGCCAATCAACGCTTAATTTCGAGTAGTGTAAAAAAAAAAAAATGCGCCTGTACTGATGATTGTTTATTTCTATGTGTACAAGGTATACAGTCCTAGCTGACATCAATGACATACTACTATATAAAAAGTCCCTTGTTGTGCAGAGCATTTTGGGCAAATTAGGTCACTTTTGTCCCAGGATGCAACCCACACCAGTCGACTAACATCCAGGTACCTATTTTACTGATAGGTGAACATGGACAACAGGTGTCTTAAGAAAATATCCTAATATTTCCAGCCGTACCAGGGATCGATCCTCGGACTTCAGTGTGTGAGCTAAGAACATAAGAAAGGAGGAACACTGCAGCAGGCCTGTTGGCCCATACTAGGCAGGTCCTTCACAATCCGTCCCACTAACAGAATATTTGCTCAACCCAATTTTCAATGCTACCCAAGAAATAAGCTTTGACAATTCTACCCACTCATGCGCGAGTCCCACTCAAATCCAACCCCTCTCACTCATGAATTTATCCAACCTAAATTTGAAACTACCCAAGGTCCTAGCTTCAATAACCCTACTAGGCAGACTGTTCCACTCATCAGCTACCCTATTTCCAAACCAATACTTTCCTATATCCTTTCTAAATCTAAACTTATCTAACTTGAATCCATTATTGCGGGTTCTCTTGAGAGATATCCTCAAGACCTTATTTATATCCCCTTTGTTAATACCCATTTTCCACTTGTATACCTCGATCATGTCTCCCTCATTCTACGTCTTACAAGTGAATGTAATTTTAGGGTCTTCAATCTTTCTTCGTAAGGAAGATTTCTAATGCTATGTATTAATTTAGTCATTCTACGCTGAATGTTTTCTAACGAATTTGTCCATTCTGTAATATGGAGACCAGAACTGAGCTGCGTAATCTAGGTGAGGCCTTACTAATGATGTATAAAGCTGTAATATAACCTCTGGACTTCTGTTGCTAACACTTCTTGATATAAATCCCAGTAATCTATTTGCCTTATTACGTACGCTTAGGCATTGCTGTCTTGGTTTAAGGTTGCTGCTTACCATCACCCCCAAGTCCTTCTCGCAATCTGTATGGCTAAGTTCTACGTTATTTAACTTATAAGTGCTTGGGTTATGGACACTCCGAGCTTAAGAACCTTGCATTTATCTACATTGAACTGCATCTGCCACTTTTCTGACCACGAATTAAGTTTGTCTAAATCTTCCTGAAGTTCTATGACATCTATGTTTGAATCAATTATCCTACCTATCTTCGTGTCGTCGGCAATTTGCTCATATCACTAGTAATTCCCTCATCAAGGTCATTGATATATATTATAAATAACAATGGGCCTAAGACTGATCCCTGTGGAACACCACTTGTTACAAGTCCCCATTCGGATTTAACCCCATTTATGCACACTCTCTGCTTCCTATTGGTGAGCCATGACTCGATCCATGACATCACTTTTCCCCCAATGCCATGAGCTGCCACTTTCTTTAACAGTCTCTGGTGCGGTACTCTATCAAAAGCCTTACTAAAGTCTAAATAAACAATATCAAATTCTTTATCGTGATCAACAGCTTCAAAAGCTTTACTGAAGAAGGTTAATAAATTAGATAGGCAGGAAGGGCCCCTCGTGAATCCATGCTGGGTATCATTAATCAAATTATGGTTATCTAGATGGCTTCTAATAATATCAGCTATAATTGACTCTAGTAATTTGCCTACAATTGAGGTCAGGCTTATTGGGCGGTAGTTTGACGGTAGTGACTTGTCCCCTGCTTTAAAAATAGGAATTACATTAGCCATCTTCCACATATCAGACACTACACCTGTTTGAAGAGATAAATTAAAAATGTTAGATATTGGTTCACAGAGTTCCATTTTGCATTCCTTAAGAACCCTTGCAAAAAGCTCATCAGGACCCGGCGATTTATTTTGTTTCAGTCGGTCCAGCTGTTTCATAATCATTTCGCTAGTGACTGTGATATTACATAATTTATCTTCTTCTGGGCCTCTGTAAAAATTAATTACTGGGATATTATTAATGTCTTCCTGTGTGAAAACCGAGAGAAAATAATTATTAAAAATAGAGCACATATCATTCTCCTTGTCAGTAAGATGCCCAAAGTTATTTTTAAGGGGACCAATCTTATCCCTAACTTTTGTTCTATAAACCTGGAAAACTTTTTGGGTTAGTTTTTGAATCCCTAGCAACTTTAATTTCATAGTCCCGTTTAGCTTTTCTTATTCCCTTTTAACGTCCCTCTTAATGTCAGTATACTGATTTATAAGATGACCCTCACCTCTTTTTATGCGCCTATAAATTCCTTTCTTCTGCCCTAAAAGATATTTGAGCCTATTATTCATCCATTTTGGGTCATTTCTACTTGATCTAATTTCTTTATACGGGATAAATGTTCTTTGGGCAGCCTGTATAGTGTTAAGAAAACTGTCATATTGATACTCTCTTCTTCACCCCAGTCCACAGTTGATAAGTGTTCTCTAAGTCCATTATAATCTGCTAAGCAAAATCTGGGACCATTACTGAATTATCCCTACTATCATACATCCATTCAATGCTAAAGGTAATTGACTTGTGGTCGCTTGAGCCGAGTTCCTCTGTAATTTCTAAATTATTAACAAGGGTTTCTTGCTTGCCAGAACCAAGTCAAGTAGGTTATTTCCCTTGTAGGTTCTGTTACAAACTGCTTCAAAAGCAATCCTGAACTACTTCTAAAAGTCGTTAGATTCTAAATTCCCTGTCATGAAATTCCAATCAATCTGACTAAAGTTAAAGTCCCCTAGAATTACTACGTTATCGTGTCTTGTGGCCTTAACAATTTCCTCCCAAAGTAGTCTCCCTTGTTCCCTATCTAAGTTTGGAGGACGGTAAATCACGCCTAAAATCAATTTTTCACACCCCTCTGAAAATTCTATCCAGACACTGTATGTGTTAATTCAGACTTTATACCCGTTTTTATGCAACAATTTAAATGATCACGGACATAGAGTGCCACCCCACCCCTTTCCCGATACTTCTGTCTACTTGGAACAATTTAAAACCCTGAATGTGACATTCGGCAGGCAAGTCCCGATTTTTCATATTAAACCATGTCTCAGTTATTGCAAAAACATCAATATTACCCGTACTTGCAACTAATCTCAACTCGTCCATCTTATTCCTAGCACTACGACTATTGGTGTAATATATATTTAGAGACCCTCCTTTCTCTTTACCCTTCCTGCTCATCTCTGTTTTTCCACTATACCTATTACTGTCCTTGTCATCTAGTGTCACTAGCTTTCCACTATCCACCTTATTCTGCCTATTACTAGTTCTCCTACAACTTATAATATTACTACACTGGGACTTCTCTGTTTTCCCCCCAAAACCCATACCACTAACTATTTCTAGTTTAAAGCCCTAACAGCTCCCTCCACTGCAGTTGCCAGTGCCCCCACCCCAGACCTGGATAAGTGAACCCCATCCCTGGCATACATGTCATTTCTGCCATAGAAGAGGTCCCAGTTGTCAATGAATGTTACTGAATTTTCCTTACAGTATTTGTCCAGCCAGCAATTGACACCAATTGCCCTGGACAGCCATTCATTTCCAACTCCTCTCCTTGGCAAAATACCACATATGACAGGGTTCCCACCCTTTCTTCATAATTATGTCTATTGCTGACCTAAACCTGCTAGTCAGGTCCTCACTCCTACGTCTGCCAACATCGTTGCCTCCGGCACTGAGACAGATAATAGGATTACTCCCATTACCTCTCATGATGTCGTCCAGACGGCTAACAATATCCTCCATCCCAGCCCCAGGAAAGCAAACCCTCTGTCTCCTACTCCTATCAATCAAACAGAAAGCCCTATCCATGTACCTAACCTGACTGTCCCCAACAACAACAATGTTTTTACCTTCCTTTGTGTCTTTCGTCGTGACGCTCCCAGAAGTCGACTCACATTCATCGGGTAGCACGGAGAATGGGTTCGATGTTTCCACAACATTCTCCTGGGTCTTCGTTGTTTCTACCTCTCCACCCGTCCTCTTGAGCCTTAACTTTGTCCCATGCGTTTTAGCCACTGTCCAGGTTCCTTTCCTGGCTTGAGGATTCTCAACAGGAGGATTACTACGAATCCTCTTGTTTTCCTCAGTCAGTCGCTGTATCTCAAGCTTAGCTACCCTCAGGTCTTCCTTCAGCTGCTAGTGCACTAGCGACCAAGCTACGGGTGGAGTAAGGTTAGTAAGTTTATTTAGGCATAGATACACATAGTACAATTATCATATAGGCAAATTATCTAGGCTAACCCAAAAAAATCAGTGAGCTAGGCCCTTGCCTAGCATGGGTCTGCGGGCCCATGCTAGGCAGGTCTGACTCTCACCCATCCACACCCACTCATGTACTTGTCTGATCTATTCTTAAATCTACTCAAGGTTTTTGCTTTAATGAAGCTACTCTGGAGTTTGTTCCTCTTATCCACAACCCTTATTATCAAACCAATGTTTTTCTGTACCTTTTCTAAAACTAAATTTTTCCAACAAACCCATTGTTTTAATTCCTGTCTTGATTAGATATTTTTTAGCACATTTTTATCCCCCTTTATTCCAGTCTTCCATTTATACACCTGATATTCCCTCTAATTCTACGCCTTTCCAGAGTGCGGATCAGTGCCCTCAGTATAGTATCCTATACTAAAATTTAAATTCGTATAGTTTGGATAATTCATTACAATCATAAGTACAATGAAACAAGTTGCAAATGAATTGGTCAATTACAAATAAATTACACTAAAATTACATCTGTTAACAGGACCTGCATTTACAGAGTCGCTAGATATAACCGAGAGATATAATAGGGATTTAATGTATGCTTTTTAACAATATTAAAGATGTTGGCAGATGGGGGAACTTTTGATATTTTCAGGCAGCTAGTTTCAAATTTTTGGGCCTTGTAATGTTAGAGATACTTGTTCTTTGAATTGTCCATGCGTTCTGTTGGAGCTCTACATATTGAATTTAAGCTCTGGGTTAGTGTTCATATTGAGTGTCCTGTAGACAGTGTGTACAATAGAAAGTGTTAATATCGTAACCTAAAGTAAATATAAAATTTTTAATAATGGGGGGGGGGGGGGTTGTCTGGAGCCTGAATGAGTAATAATTCTGAGGGGTGAAAACTGGCCCAAAGTTATGTTAATCCTCATGCACAGATATCATAGGTGCTCTGGAAAACGTACAAAGGAGGATGACTTAAGTTGATCCCATGTATCAGAAATCTTCCCTATGAGGATAGACTGAGGGCCCTGAATCTGCACTCTCTAGAAAGGCGTAGAATTAGGGGGGATATGATTGAGGTGTATAAATGGAAAACAGGAATAAATAAAGGGGATGTAAATAGCGTGCTAAAAATATCTAGTATTGACAGGACTCGCAGCAATGGCTTTAAGTTGGATAAATTCAGATTCAGGAAGGATATAGGAAAGCATTGGTTTGGTAATAGAGTTGTCGATGAGTGGAACAAACTCCCGAGTACAGTTATAGAGGCTAAAACGGTGTAGTTTTAAAAATAGGCTAGATAAATATATGAGTGGGTGCGGGTGGGTGTGAGTTGGTCCTGACTAGCTTGTGCTACTAGGTCAGATGCCGTGCTCCTTCCTTAAGTGAATGTAACCTGACCTGGATGGGTCGGGGCATTGGCTTAAGCCGGTGGGAGACTTGGACCTGCCTCGCATGGGCCAGTAGGCCTGCTGCAGTGTTCCTTCTTTCTTATGTTCTTATGTTCTTATTAAATAGTACAAAATGAGCTGGTATATTTGGTGAACAAAAGATAGAGTATATGTATGGAAACCCACTCAAGCCTTGGAATAGCCCTGTGCATGGGCCTTAAGTACAGTGTTCTTGTCAAACTCCACCTTGAATACCATTAGTTCTGGTCACCTAATGATAGTGTGATATAAAGTTGTTGATAAACTAGTGTGTGCCAAAAAAATACAAAACTTGAATAATCATTTTAAACACTACAAGGGAGGACATGAATCACTCTTCTTGCTCTGAAAATGGAGACTGAAGGAACGTACAAAATTTCAAGTTGTTAAATAGTTTACTATAGTACATATATTTAGTATTTGAATGTGTAGGTTTCCTATACACTGGTAATATGACATTTTGTAACTGCATAACAGCAGTTGCAATTAAGCTGACATGCCAAGAGCCATTCACTAGTCTCGTAAAATCACATACATACTGTACTTTCATGCAGTGATATACTAATTGGAAATATAATGTGCATGTGAACAATGATGGCTCATGAACATTCTGCTGTACGGGGATGGGATTTTCCCTCGAGGAGCTAGGGTCATTTCATACTGGGTAATTAAAACTTAGGGTGTTTTGCTTTGATTATTGACATATCCTATCTTTACAAAGGTCATACACTTGAGTATGATTAGCATAACACGGGTTTGGATTTCTCCATATTATATAATAACTATGTGTTCTTTGTAATTGATATATGTATAATTTTGTAATATGAGGTGTGCCTTGTCTATGGGCAAAGTTTATGTAAGTTTTTTCCTAATAAAATGTAAAAAAAAAAAAAATTAGGTTCAACTGTAAGGTTTCATATAAACTACTTTGTTAGTGACGCATTCCCGTTGTTTGGGGATGAAAGTTTTGATTTAGTTATTTTGGTAATTAATGTTGGTTTTGTTGTATAGATGGTCGGTTGGGTGTAGGCTTTATTTTGTGCAAAGCCAATATGTGGGTAAGGTATTATATGTTGTGCTTATGTATGAACAATTATGGGTTTTATATATATACATATAACTGGGAATGTAATAAAAAATTGTGGTAGTGCACGGTTTACGTGACATTTAAAGTTCAATCCGAATGTTCCTTGGTGGTTTCATGTTAATATGGTTTGCTTGAGTTGAAAGGGTAACATGGGGTTAAATTTATTATGTACACGTGAACAGTGATTGGTTTATGAACATCCTGCTGTATGGGGATGGGATGTTTCCTTTGATAAGCTTGGTTCGATTCATGCAGGGTTTTATCTTAGTGTTTGGTTTTGATTAATGCCATATCCTATCTTTACAATAGTCATCAGCATACATGGGTTTGGATTTCTCTATGATATATAACCACTGTGTTCTTTGTAATTGATATATGTATATATTCACACCATGTGGTGAGCCTTGCTGTCTATGGGCAAAGTTTATGTAATGCAGTTATTTCCTAATAAAATGTAAAAAAAAAAAATTGTCAATTGCTAAAGGTTCAAAGCTTTATAAATTAGTAATTTTTATTGTTTATGCAAGTAAGAAAATTAAATATACAATAATGATAAATAACAAAAATAATAAAGCCTCTAATCTATTTATTATAAAAAATAATTTTTGCAGATAAATTCCAGTCTTCGTCTTGAAAGTTGGGAAACGCTGAATCTCAAGAAAATTCCTGGAAATAAAGGATTTGAGGTATTAAATCATAGTAAGTACAGTATTGACTTTTCTAAATGTGAATTTTTGTTGGTTAGTGACCATAATGATTATTGTAAGTGAGCAATGGCTTTCAACTCTTTTGAGTGCTGCCTCTGGTAAATTGTGAGCAGTAGATTTTGACCTAGATATGATTGAATGGGTCTGTATGATGAGTGTACATAGTATGAAAAACATCCTCCCCCACCTGCTGTTTGATGGGTAAAACAAAACTGACTTTTTTTTTTCAGAGTAACGACTGAGATGTTTTCTCAGTTTTTATAGTTTTATTGGCTGTTTCTTGGTATTTGATAGAATGGAAAACTTACTACTGAAAAAGGAGATTTTGGTTTCAGGACCAAAAGTAACTTAAAATTTGGCCGAAAGTAGTGGAAAATTTTAAATTTTGCCGATTTTCCTGTGGGCAGATAAGGCCCCACACCCCCTGGTCAGTTTTGTGGGTTTTTAATAGGTCTGATTAAGTTAATGGGACTCTGTTAAACATGACCAATCATTCCTAGATATATGTATTTTATCCAAGAAATAGGGTAAATCTATTTTTTTGATGAATTTAAAGTGGAAAGCAAGTGTAATGTAAGAGAGGCCTAGGGGCATGAATCTGCAAATATTTGGTGTGGTTGCTTTTTTTTTTTTTCATTAGCACTTTCACTGTTCATTCCCCCAAAATTAACATTGCTCTGTTTGTTTTTTTTCTTTTGAAATGGTGAGAATATTTTTCTGAAGGTAATAATGACACCAAATGTAAGAAATTTTACAAAAAAAATTACGAAATTACACAGGTGCAAAGTTAGCGGTCTTGGTATGATTTATGCATAGGTGATTTCTCTAGCTTTGGGTCCTATCTTAAGCTGAATCAATTCACTTGCTCCATTTGACCAAATTTCTAGCTATTTTGCTAGTATGCCCGCTGTTCTATGAATTGAACACAAAAAAAACTCATTCAACTATTTCAACTACCCAATAGTGCATTGAAGTTGGCAAGAAGGCCAGTGTTACACATTTAAAAATGCAAATTTAGAAAGTCCAAAATCAACAGTGTACATTCCTGTCACAAATATTTTCTCTGTTCATTAATCACCACCTCAGGTCTCTTATATTACTTTCCTTTTACTTTGAATTCTTAAACACAAAAATAGAAGATTTATTTCTTGGATAATAAAATATACCCAGGAATTATTGGTTATTTTTATTGTATATCAATTATTGAATCAGACCTATTAAAAACCCATGAAGCTACATCTGGTCCTGAAGCCAATCAAAATTATTTCTCTCAATAGTATGTCTTCCATTATATCAAATCATACACACACAACCCGCACATATAAAAAGAGAGGAGCTTACGACGATGTTTCGGTCCGACTTGGACCATTTACAAAGTCACACAGAACTTTGGAGAAACTGGCCGATCTTTCTGACACTCAGGGAGCACAAAAATAGTGTTAGGCTTGCCGACACTAATAATGCTCTTTTCTGTCATGTCAGAGATCAGTCATCCTATTGATTGGTCTTCTGCTAAAACTGTCTACCCTACGTCTAACTTTCATAGTTGCCGCCTGGTTGAATCCTCCCTTATACACAACTTTCCCTGTATGAATCTTAGCCCTGGCTTTGTCTCTGTTGATGCTTTCCTCTCCCATTACATTGTTAAATGCTCCAAACTTCAGAACACCCGTGACTTAACCTGATTCCTTCCCCTTTCATCTCTTCCCCTTCTCCTTTTTCTCCTATGGGTTTTCTTTTCTTTTCTTTTGCCTTAATTTTGTCCTTTATTTTATTCGCCTTTTCCTCTGTGTTCTTGTCCTACCCACGCGGGCCGCCAGCTTCATTGCAGTGCTCCTTTCCTAGACTATGACTGACTCCACTACTAATTCTACTACCACTTCTACTACTACCTCCATTATTACCCCACTCTCTTGTGCCCTCCCCTGTCTGCCTGCCTATATATACCCCTTCCCCTTGTTCTGTGTGTTTGTGTGACTTTGTAAATGGTCCAAGTCGGACCGAAACGTCGTCGTAAACTCCTCTCTTTTTATATGTGCGGGTTGTGTGTGTATTGTTCCAGTCACGGTATTGTGCCTTTTTTGTTATATATCAAATCATACCAAGAAACGACCAATAAAATCATAAAAGCCATCCAAGAAAACACCTCAATTTCTATCTTAAACCATCTACTGGTTTTTTTTTTTCCCTCATTGTGCACCACATGCAGCAGGATTTTTATACTAGGTGCAGTGCACTTACTGCACTGACTCATTCTCTCGTATCTAGGTCAAAATGTATTGCTCACAGCTTATCTAAGCGAGTTGTTCATGGCGTAGAACTATGTGAGGGACCCTAGCCTCAATGACTGATGACTATTGAAAGGGTTAAAGGTAAATAGGGAATAGAAAGTAACTACTTTGCATTTTATGCTACTGTACTAAGCTGAGTTAGGGCACTTGGTGATACTTCAGATTTCTCCGCTCTCATGCCAAGATGTGGTGCATTTTATTTTGGTGGATTGTAGGGGTGATGGGTATAATATGTAGATGAAATAGTTGCTATAGTCTGTGGCTGCATGTTAGCTGTTTGTTGGGGTAGGTTGAATGCAAATATTTCCTGTTTAGAGGATTTTTCTTGTATTTCCTTCATTTAACAGATTGCCAAGTACACAATATGTATATTCATAAGCCCTGTGTATTTACTAGTGCATAGTAAAGCACTTGCTGTAATTACTAGCAGAAAATGTGATAAAATAAGCATTAGAATTATTTTATTTCATGAGAATAGGTGTAAAAATCCATTTCATTTTTAAGGAATTTCACTTTTGAAGTTTTTGCTTTGTCTTACCTGATAAATGATTTACATGCTGCACATATACTTTACAAGGGGATAAGGACAACAAAAATTAGTGAGTACATTTTCACTGCATATTTTATCTATACAGTATTTTATCATTTAAAATTTTCCTTTAAAAATTCCCATAGATTTTGTTCAATAGCCTAGGACAAACTTAAAATTTCAGAATGACCGTGGCCTGGATCTAGCTGAACTTAAGGTGTTCAATTACATATGAACATGTTTACGGGTGACGCATAAATTCTATTCAAAGTACTAACACAAATTACTGAAAATCCTAACAAGAAGACTTTGAAAAACCAAGGCAAATGGTTATTAACATTTAATGTTGAAGAGTGCAATTTGTGAATTTTTACCAGAAGTTAACCTTCATAATGAAATGAAAAGGGTAACAAGAATATTTATATAAAGTTCAAACAAATCTAGTTTTTGGACTAAAAGTTTACCTTTTGACATTTTTATCAATATATCCAGTCTAGAAACTGTAATTCATTTGTTGTATTTCCATCTATAAAACACCTTGGATCATCCCTTAATTATAACAGCAACAAAGACAGGTATAAGGTATAACTAGAATGAGTTACACACTTGGTTTAATTTAACCACGGTGCGGGTGGGAATTGAACTCATGGCAAGCGAGTCGTACAACTCCGGGCCAGTGCGTAAGCCATTG
The DNA here is from genome assembly GCA_009830355.1 of Cherax destructor. NCBI lineage: Eukaryota > Metazoa > Arthropoda > Malacostraca > Decapoda > Parastacidae > Cherax > Cherax destructor. The sequence goes on along the minus strand of WNWK01020846.1, from coordinate 18,911 downwards.
GTTTAATTATTCAGCATTGTACAAGCTCTGAATAAAGCCTGACCCTTGTGGTTTAGCGCTTCTTTTGATTATAATCTGCATCAAGCCTGCAGTGCTATGGCTTACATCTTTTAAAGCAGAAGGCATAATTTAATTCATCTGGCACTTTATCCAAACTTGGATTTTCTGTAACTAAAACTTAAGCCATGTACTCTGTAAATAGTTGAGCTAGTATGACAACACTGGAGGGAAATTAAAAAAGTTCAGTACCATATCAGATGACATGATTAATTTTGGAATTGCACATCTTCAGAAGTTCTTCAGCAAGTGGTAGTAAAATCTTGAACCCTCCTCCATTAATTTTTCACAGGCAGTTAGATAACTTAGTTGCTCAATGCAGTTAGCTGCTGGTTTTTGTGCAGTATGTGAACAGTGGCTCATTTAAGGGGTTAATTTTCTGCAAACCAGATGCATGACAAATACAATGGATGTGTTAGTGTACAAGAATTGTTCCCAGATAAATATTACCAGTTGGAGCAAGGAGCATGAGAGGCTTGTAGTGCTTGGGTGCATTTACTACTTTGAGACAAAATCAGGATTTGAAGGCTAGCAGCTCTTGAAATTATAGCTCTTCAACCTGCATAGGTGTTGGGCTAAACGTCATGTTCACTGTTGTGAAGTAATGGACTTTTGTGAATTTATCACAAGTCATAACTTTGAAAATTATGATAGGAAGTTATGGTAGCTTGAAACAGTGTTCACTTCTACATGTCATGTATATATATATTGTCAGTTAACACTTTTCTTTTATAATACTTTATTGAGAATTGGTACAATGATACATGGTAGACAAGAAATATAGTTAGTAATGAGATGTACATGCCAAAAGCCCCTAATATGCCGTGCATTGCGGGCATTCTTAGGTCTACTTAATTCTAGACTACATGGTAAAAAGTTATGGTTGATAATTTATAAAATAAGTATAATTGCGTATCTAAGTTATAAAGTTTGAATATAAGTTGAACATATCAATTAATTGTAGCAATGCAACTAATTGAGTGAGATAACAATTTAAAACAATTTGCATTGCAGTTACAGTTTACGTGGTCATTATAATGTAAATGTTATGGAAATAGTTAGCTTAGTATGTATTATTCATAACAGGTTTTTACATTTAAGTGATTAGTCAGGTTTTTACATTAAGTGATTATTCTACTTTGTTGGGAATGTTTGATATTGAGCATTTAGCTTTGGGTGATAAGGTGTTTTTTTAGCATCGTTTTGAATTGGGGGTTTCTTTGGCAATGACAGGTAATGAATTCCAAATTTTCATGCCTTTTATATGCATTGAGTTTTTACATAGTGTTAGATGGACACGGGGAACATCGAAGAGTGATCTGTGTCTAGTGTTATGGTGATGTGTCCTGTTAAAATTGGTAAGGAGAAGTTTGAGTGGTGGGTTAATATTTGCAGTGTTCTATGTATGTAATAGGCACAGTAAAAAGTATGGATGTCTTGTATGGTGAGTAAGTTTAGGTTTTGAATATTGGTGGAGTATGTTGTCTCGAGTGTGAATTTATCATTCTAACTGCTGCCTTTTGTTGTGTTATTAGTGGTCTGAGATGAGTTATTGATGTAGAGCCCCATGCGCAGATTCCATAGGTGAGGTAGGGGTAAATGAGTGAGTGATATAGGGTAAGGAGAGATGGTTGTGGAACATAGTACCGTATCTTGGATAGTATTCCCACGGTCTTTGAGACTTTCTTGAAAATTTGTTGTATATGTGTCTGAAATTTGAGGCCACTGTCAAGATGGATTCCTAAGAATTTTCCCTCTGTGAGTTTTGTGATAGGGGACCCGTTTATCATTATGTTAAGTGGTGCATTTGTAGCTCTGTTCCCAAACTGGATAAAATGTTTTATCAATATTGAGAGTAAGTTTGTTGGTCATCATCCAGGTAGATATTTTCTGCAATTCAGTATTTGCAGTGTTGGCTAGTATGTCTGGGCTTGGGTGCGAGATAACGTATGTAGTGTCATCTGCAAAAAGTATGGGTTTGAGTAGTTGAGATGCATTTGGTAGGTCGTTAATGTAAATGAGAAAGAGTAGTGGGCCAAGAACACTTCCCTGTGGGACACCTACGGTAAGAGTTTGCGCGGTGGAGCTAGCTCCATTTGTGTACACATATTGGTTTCTGTTGCTAAGGTATGATTTTAGGTAGTTGAGGGAGTGTCCTCTTATACCATAGTGTGATAATTTTAGGTGTAACAGATCATGGTCAACTGTATCAAAAGCTTTACGTAAATCAATGAAGATTCCCACTGGGATTTCTTTTTTCTCAAGGGCGGTGTAAATTATTTCTAACATGTGTATAATGGCATCATTTGTATTTTTATTAGGCCTGAATCCAAATTGACAGTGGTTGAGTACTTTGTTGGAGGTGAGGTAGGAATATATTTGTCTATGAATTAATTTTTCAAAGATTTTGGAGAGAAGGGGTAAGTTTGATATCGGCCTGTAGTTATTCAGGTCTGTTTGATCTCCTCCTCTATGTATTGGGGTGACCCTCGCTATTTTGAGTATTGATGGGAAGGTAGAGGATACAATGGATTTGTTATAGTGTGTTGCAATAATTGGTGAGAGAACTTGAGAGGCTTTTTTGTATATAAAAGGTGGTAAGTTATTTAGGTCACCTGCTTTGTTTTTTAATGTGTTGATTATAAGTGAAACTTCTATTGGGTTGGTTTGGGCTAGGAATAGTGTGCTCGGATAGGTGCCAGTGTGAGAGTCGTTAGGTGGAGTATTTGAACTTGGGATTTTGCTTGCCAGCTTTTTACCTATGGTGGAGAAGAAATCATTGAGTTTGTTTGCCGTTTCAATGGGTGGGAGTAGGGGTTCATCTGGTTTTGTTAGCTTGATTGTTCTGTTTGTGGATATCTTTTTAGTTCCTAGAATTTCAGATAGGGTTTTCCAGGTCTTTTTTATATCACCTTTTAAGTTATGTAATCTGTTCTCATAGTACAATTTTTTTGACCTTATCAGACTTGTTAGGTTTGATGAGTAGCATTTTGTTTGTTCTCTTGTTATTTGACCCATTCTGTACTGTTTTTCATATTGGTGCTTTATATTAATGGATTTGAGTATGCTGGGGGTTAGCCAGGGACTATTTAATCTTTTAGTTGTGATTTGTTTAGTTTAGTTTTTTTAGGGCAATGCTTATTGTAGAGGTATTGGGTCTTTTTAAGAAAATTATTAATACATAAGTCAGTATCTGGGAAGTTGTCTATTTCTGTTTGCCAATCAGTGTTTGTCATAGCTGTTATAAAGTTATTTATGGCTGTCTCATTATGTAGTCTGAAGGTAACTTTAGTAGTCTAGTGGTAATTTTAACCCCTGTGGTTTAGCGCTTCTATTTGATTATAATAATAATAATAGTGGTAATTTTCCGAGATTTGTTATGAGAAAGGTTGGGTAGTGGTCTGTGGTATTGTCTGTGATTATGCCTGATTTTAATGGGTATATGGTGTTAGTCCAGATATGGTCTAATAGTTACCATGGTCTAATAATTACCAAACCTAAGTCCATTTAGTATTATTAAAATTCAATAATGTCCATTACAATAAACATTAATAGAGCTATACAGTAGGGCCCCACTTTAATGCGTTTCACCTTACGGCGTTCTGCTAATACAGCAATTTCAAATTATGACCAAAACTTGCCATATGTTTCCCTGTCTTTCTAATATGGCGTGTGCCACCCGGTTTGTTTACATTCTCCGCGAGCACCGCGTCTCTCCATTGTTTGGAATCTTTCCAAAATTTCGTGTTTTTTCAAGTTATTTCATATTTTATGTATACAGTGGAACCTCTGCTTACGAGTGCCCCACCATGCGAGTTTTTCAGGATGCGAGCTGTCGCTTGGTCAATTTTTTGCTCCTGGATACGAGCCAAAATTCAGGTTGTGAGGTTGAGGGGCTCTTGATCTAGGGAATTGTATCTGTTCCAGTTCCCTAAATTAAGCCTGAACACCTTCCATCCCCTCCCCCCCACAGGCGTTGTATAATCCTATGGGTTTAGCGCTTCCCCATTATAATAATATATACATGTAATATAATACTATGTATAATGTAATAATAATTATAATAATTATAGTATTATAATAATTATAATACTATAATAATTATAATACTATAATAACAAGTGAGCCTCACAAACACTCCATTTTTTCTTATAATAACACCTCAGAAGGGAAAGCATGGGAAGATGTTTTCAGAGTTGGAGCGAGAATGGCTGCCAATACTTGTCACATAATGACATATTTTATTCTAGAGTACAGCCTCTCCTCACTTAACAACAGAGTTCCGTTCCTGAGACCACGTCGGTAAACGAATTCGTCGCTAAGTGAGGAGCATACTATAATGGTAGTGGGTTTGTGTCAGCCATCTTTGATATTGCTTTAATGTCACCTTTGCACCATTTATAACATTTCTGGTATATTTTTAAATGTTTAAACAGTAGTGTACTGTATACAGTGAAACCCTGAGTTTCGGCCATAATTTGATCCAGGAGGCTGTTCAAGTTCCGTTACCAAAGGAATTTGTTCCCATAAGGAACAATATAAATTAGATTAGTCCATTTCAGACCCCCAAAAATACACTTACAAAAGCACTTACAATAATACACTTACATAATTGTTCGAGTTGGAAGGTGGCCGAAACTCGGGATAACACTATTGTAATATACAGAATAGAGGAAATTGGCTCTAATATACGTACATTATTTAGGTATAAATACTGGTCAGAAAGCCCGTCGTAAGTCTGAGGCATTGGTAAACGAGTACATTGCTAAGTGAGGAGAGGCTGTATATACGTATCAGGTTTCTGTTATTTATATTGTTTATTATGTCATATTAGACGAGTTGTGATAAGCCGTAGAGTTGATATTAGCGTTAAATTGAAGTGTATTTTGTCCTGCCTCCTGAGAGCAGGAATTCCGCTGGAATGGATTAATGGCATTTCAGTTAATTTAAATGAGCAGATTGGGTTTCGAGCTAGGTCATGGAACTGATTAAACTCGTAAGCAAAGGTACCTAAGTAAACTCTCACACTGTGCTGGCGTGCAGGTACACATTAAAATCACTAAGAGTGTCTTATTAGTCTTGAAGATGCCATATTAATAATGATAACACAATAATCACTTAGGCTCATTAAATATCATATAAAACATTAATATAGACATTTTCATAATCCATCTATATTTTTTTCAAAATTGTATAATAACACTAACATATAAACATGATAAATACACCCATAGTAGAATAAATTAACATAAATGAGATGTTTTTCTAGTCGGCTTTTGGAGTGAACTGAAAACCATGCATGTTCGGCTGGTTTGTTTACAAAACTCGCGTCTATCTCGTGTACTCATTCTCTCGAGTATTAGTTTTATCTCGTTTACTCACCTCTCGCCCTTCATTAAGACTACAAATATTTTAAGGTAAGTAATGAGTGTTCTGTATGTGCATTTTATCACTCTAGGGCACTTTAAATGCCTATTATATAATGTGTGGGTGGGGTGGCCAGATGAGCTACGAAACCTTCCACACCTGACTACAAATGTGTACTATTCACCTTGCACCCTATATTAAGACTACAAATATTTTATTGCTCTAGGGCTTTTTTTTTTTTTTTTTTTTTTTTTTTTTAACACCGGCCGATTCCCACCAAGGCAGGGTGGCCTGAAAAAGAAAAACTTTCATCATCATTCACTCCTCACTGTCTTGCCAGAGGGGTGCTTTACACTACAGTTATAAAACTGCAACATTAAATGCTGAAGTATATTACATGTGGGTGGGGTGGCCTGGCTGGCTACCATACCTGCCACACCTAACTTCTTTTAAACGCTACTCACTTCTCACCCTACATTAAGACTACAAATATTTTGAGGTAAGTAATGAGTGTACTGTGTGTATTTTACTTTTTATTGTTTTTTAATGCCTTGTTCTACTGCTAACTTAATATGTTAGTGTAAACTTATTATCTGACATTTATAAGTGGAAACAAATGGCGTTTGCCTTTCCAGCGATGTCTGCTTTCTGGCAGTAACCTGGAACCTAACCTGTCATGTAAGTGGGGCCCTACTGTATTCAAATTCTGTTATTCTTACATTTACTTTTTGATAGGAAACTATTATGTAACAAAGGGCCATGTTACCTAGCCCTTTCAAATGAAGTGGCTTCTTCTTTCAACACGTTGGCCGTTTCCCACTGAGGCAGGGTGGCCCTAAAGGAAAAACGAAAGTGGCTACTTGTTATAAAAGCTATACTGGTTCTTTGCCTTTATTAAATAGTAGTTTTCCATTATTTTTACATTTTTAAATTAAGCTTGCATTATAATGGAGTCATTGATTATTACTAAATTTTCTCTTTTCATTGTTTTATTTGGAACTTATTTTATAAAAAATTTCTCTCTATGGATGGCAAGAGGCAAACAAACTGCAAGAATGGGTAAGCAAAAGAAAGAAGAATCCAAGAAGAGACCCCCAAGTGACAGCAGCGAATCCGACTCGGATTCTGGTCCTGATGATGTGAGTTGGCATGTTGATACTAAGTTTTAAAGATTCATGTAGGTTGGAAAATTTAATGAGTACCCTGTATCTGGAAAGCATGGTTCCAGGGCCATTCCTGATACTGTTCTTTACTATCATTGTTATTTTCCAATGAGATATGTTTGGGTCATTCCATGTCAAGTGGTCTGATTTTAGAAAAGTGCCTCACCTCACCATCATGGATTTTGATGGAACTTGGTGTGCTAAATCTTACATGTCTCAAACTAAGTTTGGTAAAGTTTTGGATACATCAATGAAATGGTTGCCGAGATTGAACCCTTTGTTTGACAACACGTACTGCAACCCTATGAAATTTTGGTAATTTTGAATGAAAATAATTTTTCTTATACAACTTCTTATGCTTAATCCAATGGAGCTAATATGGATTTACATTTTTTTAAATTGACATGCTGGTCGAGCACCTCAAAATGGGGTAAAAATGTCAGTGTCAAAAAAAATGTCAAACTTTAGCCTTCTTTGGCTTGTGTAATAATAAAAATATCCCCTTGAAATTTCATTTACTATTTTGTGACATAACCTTGTTTACATGTAGTATATACAGTGTTAGTCACGGCATTATGCCGCCCCTCCCTCACACGTACCAAAACATACCATGAAAGATTATAATATATATATTTTTGCACACTTACTGAGGTTTTAATACTTGGTGCTGCATCCTTTACGCTTAACCCTTTGAGGGTCCAAGAATTTTCAAAATTTAGTTATTTTTTCTAACTTGGCACTTAAAGTATAAGAGGCTTACAACTCCTTTTCATCACAACTAAGCTTAGACGCCATAGTCAATGAGAGCCAACTAGGTAACGAGAGAACGAAATACGGAGTTCAGACAAGGTAAAAAACACACACTGAACAGGTAGTGAGCGATCACTAGGTCAGGCGAAATAAATGCGTATTAATACGTGTCCAGTTTTAGTTCATTCACGTACGTTTGTTACTGAGAGGAAAAAAAAAAACATTCGAAAAAATACAAAAAATTGAGTTGACCATATTGAGAGTGACTGGCTACACAATGGTACAAGAATCATTGTTCCACGACATTCCTACAAGGAATTATGGTCGCTTATATGTAGTGAATTTTCGTATTTTTTTTTTCCTGATTTTTTCCTTAACCCTTTCAGGGTCCGTGCCGTAGTTTTACGGCTTTGAGTTCTGGGTCCAAACCGTAGTTCTACGTCATGAGCTCAGCTCACTCAGATAAGCTTTGAGCGGTAAATTTGGGCCTAGATATGAGAGAATACATCTGTGGTAAGTGTGCACCACATAAAACAAATCCTGCAGCACACTGCATATTGAGAGAGAAAAAATGAAACCGTAATTTTTTATTAAAACAGTGACTTTGCAGTGTTTTTCGTACACTATTTATAGTTGTATTTGCGATTTCTTGGTCTCATTTGATAGAATGGAAGATATATTACAGATATAGAGATGATTTTGATTGGTTTTAGTACTGGAAATGGCTTGAAACTGAGCTCAAAGTAGTGGAAATGTTCAATTTTTGCCAATGTTCAAGAGTAAACAAATGACCTCACACGTCTAATACGCGCCAGCTGGTGGGTCTAATATACGTTCACAAATGTGGTGATATTATTTGTAAAATTATTAGTATTGCATGACAGTAAATCTTCCATTTTTTGGTTTGAATAAAAATTCATTGTGAATAAAAAATAAAAATGGAATTCATTTGTAAAGACTGAAAACGAAACTAATGAACAAAGGAAATGTTAGTTTAGTGCCAGGAATGCCTGCATTGTTTATTCTGCACCTTATTTTGAATTTGGAATATTTTGAACTTTGAGTTAAATTGGCTAAATTACCAATTTCCAATCACTTTATTTTGTAGTTGAAACAGTTGACTGCGCGATTTCTTGTGCTCAATCGATAGAATAGAAGTAATACTAGTGAAATAGCTAAGAATTTGGTCGACTGGAATAATGTAATTCGCCTAAAATGGGAGTCAGTCGGCAAAATCGCTGATGCGTAAATATCGCTGACACACCAAAATTCACGATAGCATAATTTCGTCAATTTTCAATAAAATTTCCTACTTTTTTTTTTTTTTTTTTTTTTTTCAACAAGTCGGCCGTCTCCCACCGAGGCAGGGTGACCCAAAAAGAAAGAAAATCCCCAAAAGAAAAACTTTCATCATCATTCAACACTTTCACCACACTCATACATAATCACTGTCTTTGCAGAGGAGCTCAGATACTACAGCTGAGAAAAGTCCTCCCAGCTGTCACTATCTCAGACCCCTCCTTTAAAGTGCAGGCATTGTACTTCCCATTTCCAGGACTCAAGTCCAACTAAATCAATTAACTGGTTTCCCTGAATCCCTTCACACAATGTTACCCTGCTCACACTCCAACAGATCGTCATGTCCCAAAAACCATTCGTCTCCATTCACTCCTATCTAACACGCTCACACATGCTTGCTGGAAGTCCAAGCCCTCGCCCACAAAACCTCCTTTACCCCTTCCCTCCAACCTTTCTAGGACGACCCCTACCCCGCCTTCCTTCCCCCACAGATTTATACGCTCTCCAAGTCATTCTACTTTGATCCATTCTCTCTAAATGACCAAACCACCTCAACAACCCCTCTTCAGCCCTCTGACAAATACTTTTAGTAACTCCACACCTTCTCCTAATTTCCACATTCCAATTTTCTGAAATATTTAACCACATTGCCCTTAGACAGAATCTCCACGCCCCCAGCCCTCCGCTGCAAATTTTGCAACCCATGCTTCACACCCAAAAAGAGTGTTGTCCACAAATTTTTGAATTCCCTTTTGTCCATGGATAAGTTTTTTTTCTCCACAGATATTTTAATGACCACTCACCTTTTTCCCCCATCAATTCTTGGGTTAACTATCCTTCATAAAAACCCCTCTGCTGACACATCAACTCCCAAATATCTGAAAACATTTACTTTCCATAATCCCCCCTCCAATGGATATCCCTTATTTAAATCGTTTGATACCTCACACCCTTTTTTTACTATGTTCACTTTTTAAATTCCTTTTACACCTCTCCCAAACTCTCCACAAATTGAACTTTTCTTTAGAATTCCCATAAGCAGATCATCAGCAAAATCTGTGTCAACTCCCCTTTTGCATTTAATTTCCCTAATTTTAAACCCACCCCTCTCCCCCAAAACCCCAGCATTTACTTTTTTTCAACCCCATCTATAAAATATTAAACAACCATGGTGACATTACACAACCCTGTCAAGACCATTTTACCGGAAGAATTCCCTTCCTCACACCCTAACCTGAGCCTCACTATCCTCATAAAATTTACAGTTCAGTAAATTACACCCATTCCAAAACTTTCAACATTTGCCACATTGCTCCCTTCCACTTATCATATGCCTTTTCTAAATCCATAAATGCAATAAAACTTTACTTTTTTCTAAATACTGTTCACAAAATGCTTCACTGTAAACACTTGATCTACACATCCCCCACCCACTCTAAAGCCTCCTTCCATCTGCAATCCTACTTCCTTTACCCCTTTAA
>WNWK01020845.1:0-35101 GCA_009830355.1 Cherax destructor | reverse complement strand
AAATGCTCTGCATAAAAAAGGGGTTTTTTGGCATGTTACCCAATTATTATATTCCTTTGTACAAACATGTATCATGCTCAAATAAAATTATCATTATTATTATTTTTATATGATAAGACACCTTAGTGGTTAAAAATTCACCATACAAAAAAATGTCCAATAAAATAGATTCCTATAAAGTGGAAGTCAGATAAAACAGACAAAAAATGCGGCTGAACAAATAACCACAAAGTGGACCAAAATCCCTATATCAACAACTGTCCAGTTTGGTCATACACTCAAGAAAATAGACCAATTCAACATAATCACAAGCTTGAATGGTCGAGGTTTCATCCAGAGCTTGTTCATTTTCATTGTAGTGGTAGAGACAAGCCTCTTATGTCCAACTGGAAATTATGTTGCAAGAGACAAAATACATGTAATTGTTTACAAGAAGTGTAGACAGGGCAAGACAGGGCAGGTAAAGCAAGGAAGAGTAAGCAAGCAGGTAGGCAAGCAGGCAGCCAGGAAAAAAGCAGGCAGGCAGCCAGCTTAACCCCTTGAGGATCAGTGCCATAGTTCTATGGTTTTGAACTCTGGGTCAATGCCGTAGAACTACGCCATGAGCTCAGCTCACTCAGATAAGCTGTGAGTAGTAAATTTGGGCCTATATATGAGAGAATGGGTCTACCTGGTACGTGTGCACCATATAAAAAAAACCTGTGCCATGCAGTGAATGAGAAAAAACTGCGACTATATTTTTGGTTTAAAACAGTGACTTCAATGTGTATTTTCATATGGTTTTCATGGTTGTATTCACGGTTTCTTGGTCTCCTTTGATAGAATGAAAGATATGTTACAGAAATAGAGATGATTTTGATAGGTTTGAGGAATGAAAATAGCTTGAAATTGAGCTCAAATTAGAGGAAAGATTAGATTCTTGCCGATATTCCAGAGTAAACAAATCATGTCTCATCCAATATGCATTCACTGGTTGGTCTAATATGTGTTCATGAATGCACTGACATTATTTAAACAATTACGTATTACAATAATGCATAACAGTAAATCTTTTATTTTTTTTGTATGAATAAAAATTTAAAGTGGAATTCATGTGCAAGGGCTGGGAATGTAACTAATGAACAGAGGATATGTTATTTTAGTGCCAGGAATGCCTGCATTGTTTATTCTGGACCCTATGTATTTTGAAATTGGCATATTTTTGAAATTTGTGTGAGATTGGCCAAATTACCAATTACTGATCACTTTACTGGGTAGTTGAAATACGTAGTTGATTGGGCAGTTTCTTGTGCTCAATCGCTAAAATGGAAGGCATACTAGTGAAATACAGTGGACCTCCGGAAATCGAACACCTCCCAACTCGACCTATTATTGTAAGTGTATTTTTGGGGGTCTGAAATGGACTAATCTAATTTACATTATTCCTTATGGGAATAAATTAGTTCGGTAACAGCACTTGAACAGCATTCTGGAATGAAGAATGTTTGATTTCTGGGGGTCCACTGTAGCTAAAAATTTGGTCAAGTGGAACAATGTAATTAGACTAAAATAGGACTCAAAGTGGGCAAAATCGCCAATGTGTAAATATTGCTGACATAGCATAATTTGTGATAGCGTAATTTTGTCAATTTTCCATCAAATTTAGTATTTTTTGTTTTATTACCTTCAGCAAAAGATTCTCTACCATTTCATAATAATATAATAATAATACAGTGGAACCCTGAGTTTCGGCCATAATCCGTTCCAGGAGCTAGGCCTAAAGTCGAAGCAATATTTCCTATAAGAAATAATGTAAATCCAATTAATCCGGTCCAGACCCACAAAAATATTCACAAAAAAAAAATACATTTTTTAAAGAATAACTATACAGTGGTTTCTCGGTTTTCGTGCATCTCCAAACTCGAACATTTATGTAAGTGTATTTTCGTAAGTGCTGTTGCAAGTGTATTTTTGGGGGTCTGAAATAGACTAACCTACGTGACATTATTTCTTAAGGAAGTAAATTCGTTCGGTAATGGCACTTGAGCAGCATTCTGGAACGAATTTTCGGCGAAAACCGAGGGACCACTGTAGTTTTACACACACACAATAACTATGTATCTTGTCTACCCAACCATGTATCATTGTACCATGTCTCAATAGAGTATTATTATTATTATAAAGACATATAGTAATTAAATGAGTAATACAATAGCTAAATAAACATTTAAAATCCCATTTACATACCTTTATTGAAGACTCTTGTTGGCATCTGGAAGACAAGGAGGACAAAATGCTTCAATATGACACTAATATCAGCTCTGCGGCTTGTTTATCTATCACAATTCATCTAATATGACATAATAAACAATATTAGTAACATAGAAACATGATATATACTCTAGAATGAATAAAATATGTCATCACGTATGTGAGGACTAGTGGTAGTGTTCTTGTTGTTGGGTTTATAAAGGCCACTGACAATAAGCCATACATATAGTGGTGGTGGTGGAGGCAGCAGAAGCCACCACCACTATTCACACTGAAACAATGTACGTAATTTATAAATAAGAAATATTTACACTTTAATTTATAAATAAGAAATATTTACACTTTATAAATATGAAATATTTACACTTACTGTACCTTTGAGGATATTCTGGCACTGGTTTAAGGTGCTGGCAGAGGTTAAGGGCGGCATATATTGTCAGTGGTCCTATATACCTCCAACAACATTGGAGGAGTTTGTTTCGTGTCATCCTTTTTCTATCGCTCGATTGCTTAACTTACTTGCTACACTGTTAATGCTACACTTTATCGTTGGCTGGCACTATAGCCTTTATTGCCCATGGTTAATTATGTAGCAGTCGCACTCAAACGACAAGCACAAAACACAATGAATTATATTTTGAAATGTTTGGATGAGCACTCAAGGATAAACAAAGCCAGACTGACTTACGATGGCTGCGCGGGGAGGCGGAAAAGTCTGGTATGCAGGCCAAAACACGGGGCACAGTGCGAAACTTGGGACAAAATTTAGCCAAAAAAAGGGGTCTAAACTTGAAGCCTCCAATACTCAGGGTGGCCAAAACTCGGGTTTCGGCCATAATTTGTTCCAGAAGGCTGTTCGAGTGCCGTTACCAAATGAATTTGTTCCCAAAAAGAATAATGTAAATTAGATTAGTCCGTTTAAGACCCCCTAAAATACACTTACAAAAGCACTTACAATAATACACTTACATAATTGTTCGAGTTGAGAGCTGTTTGAAACTTGGGGTACCACTGTACAGTGGACCCTCGGTTAACGAATACCCCGGAAATCGTGCAATTATGTAAGTATAATTTTGTAAGTTCTTGTGGAAGTGTATTTTTGGGGGTCTGAAATAGACTAACCTACGTGAAATTTTTCCTTAAGGGAGTAAATTCGTTCGGTAATGGCACTTGAGCAGACTTCAGGAGTGAAGTTTTTACGAAACTCGGGGGTCCACTGTATATCTTTATTTACTACAGATACAGGTACAGTGGACCCTTGGCCATCGGCCGTAATACGTTCCAGAAGCTCGGCCTAAGACCGAAATGGCCGATGACCGAATTAATATTTCCCATAAGAATTAATGTAAATACAATTAATTCGTTCCAGACAAAAATATCAACAAAAAATATTTTTTTTAAGATTAACTATAGTTTTACATACACAAAACAATGAGAACTAAATAAAATGACTAAAGAAATGGATAAATGAACATTTAAATCACTATTACATACTTTATTGAAGGCAGGAGGAGAGTATTGTTTGGAGACAGGACAAAATACTCCTTCAACATGATGCTAATATCAACTCTATACGGCTTATTTATCTATCACAATTCATCTAATATGACATAATAAACAATATAAATAACATTACGTATGTGACAAGTGGTGGCGGCGGCAGGAGTTTGTTTGGAGACAGGACAAGATATTCCTTCAATGACACTAATATCAACACTATGGCTTATTTATCTATCACAATTCATCTAATATGACATAAACAATATTAATAACATAGAAACATGACATATATTCTAGAATGAATAAAATATGTCTACGAATGTGAGGACTGGTGGTAGCGTGTTATTGTTGTTGGGTTTATAAGGGCCACTGACCATAAGCCATACATATAGTGGTGGTGGGCAGCAGCAGGAGCCCTCACCAATATTCACACTTAAACAATGTACGTAATTTAAAAATAAGAAATATTTACACTTTAATTTATAAATAATAAATATTTACACTTTATAAATAAGAAATACGTATTTATACTTACCTAGGAGGAGCTGGCAGAGGGTGGCATTGTTCTCAGTGTCCCTATATACCTCAAACAACAATGGAGGAGTTAAGATTCTTGTCGTCATTTTTCTATCTCTTAATTGTTCAACTTACTTACTACACTGTTAATGCTACCCTTTATCGCTGGCTGGCACTATAGCCTTTATCGACTCCTGCTGCTGTAGTATCATACATATCACAGAATCACTAAAGAAGGCACATTCTCCCCTCTCAGCCCTTTACCAAAGGGCTGGCACTCTGAACTTTCTTTGGCCCCATGGTGACTTATTTCAGTCACAATCAATAAACAAGCACCAAAATGAACGGATAATGCAGAGTATTCCTTACTCAACGAGAGAGAGATGCAGACTGAGTTTGATATGCGTGAGGAAGTGGCATCGCCGGTGGGTTGACGTGTCCCATACGGCCAATGACCGAAAAAATGGCTGATCACCGGGAGCCAAAAAACCGGCCTATCACCAAATTGGCTGATAACAGGAATGGCCGATGACCGAGGGTCCACTGTATACAAGGTATACAGGCCTAGCTGACATCAATGACATACACTACTACAGTGAACCCTCGGTTAGCAGCCGTTCCTGTTAGCGGCCAACTCGGTTAGTAGCCGTTATTTCGGTTAGCGGCCGTATGGGACTCGTCCGTCTGCCAGCTGGGGCCGCTTGCGCTTCAGTTTGGCTGTGTCTCTCGGTGCGGAAGGAAGCTTTTGCTCATTCATCCAAACATTTCGCTTGTTTTCCATTGTTTTTTGTCAGTGCAACTGCAAAATAAGTAACCATGGCTCCCAAGAAAGTTCCTAGTAAAGTTCCTTTGGTAAAGAAAGTGAGAAACACGATAGAATTCAAGGCAGGCAGGCATAGAGGCAAGGAGTGTAGCAGGCATGCAGGGAGTGTAGCAGGCATGCAGGTAGGGCAGGTGTAGCAGGCATGCAGGGAGTGTGCAGGATGCGGGGGAAGGCATGCAGGGAGTGTAGCAGGCATGCAGGAGGGGGCATGCAGGTGTAGCAGGCATGCAGGGAGTGTAGCAGGCATGCAGGGAGTGTAGCAGGCATGCAGGGATGTAGCAGGCATGCAGGGAGTGTAGCAGGCATGCAGGGAGTGTAGCAGGCATGCAGGGAGTGTAGCAGGCATGCAGGGAGTGTAGCAGGCATGCAGGGAGTGTAGCAGGCATGCAGGGAGTGTAGCAGGCATGCAGGGAGTGTAGCAGGCATGCAGGGAGTGTAGCAGGCATGCAGGGAGTGTAGCAGGCATGCAGGGAGTGTAGCAGGCATGCAGGGAGTGTAGCAGGTATGCAGGGAGTATAGCAGGCATGCAGGGAGTGTAGCAGGCATGCAGGGAGTGTATCAGGCATGCAGGGAGTATAGCAGGCATGCAGGGAGTGTAGCAGGCATTCAGGGAATGTAGCAGGCATGCAGGGAGTGTAGCAGGAAGAGAGGGAGTGTAGCAGGCATGCAGGGAGTGTTGCAGGGAGTATAGTTGGTGGAGTGACTCTGAAGCTGGTCCTAATGGCATTAAAAGACAAAGAAGGGAAGTAACCCCAGAGAGGGACTTGTTACCTGAAGTCCTTTTGGAGGGGGATTCCCCTTCCAAAAACTAACTTCTCCCTATTTCCTCCTCCCTATGTTCCAGAAGCCAGCATTAGTCTTCAATAAAGGTATGTAATACTGATTTGTTAAAAAAAAAAAAAAATTGTGAATATTTTTGTCTGGAACGGATTAATTGTATTTACATTAATTCTTATAGGGAATATTATTTCGGTTAAAGGCCTAGCTACTGGAACAGATTACGGCCGCTAACCGAGGGTCCACTGTACAGTTGTCCCTCGGTTTTCGTGCATCTCCAAACTCGAACATTTATGTAAGTGTATTTTCGTAAGTGCTGTTGTAAGTGTATTTTTGGGGGTCTGAAATAGACTAACCTACGTGACATTATTTCTTAAGGAAGTAAATTCGTTCGGTAATGGCACTTGAGCAGCATTCTGGAACGAATTTTCGGCGAAAACCGAGGGACCACTGTATATAGAAAGCCCCTTGTTATGCAGAGCATTTCGGGCAAATTAGGTCCTTGTCCCAGGATGCGACCCACACCAGTCGACTAACTCCTAGGTACTGATTTTACTGATGGGTGAACATAGACAACATGTGTAAAGAAACATGCCCAATGTTTCTACCCACTCTGGGAATCGAACGCAGACCCTCGCCGTGTGAAGCGAGAGCTTTACCAATCAGGCCACCTGGCACCATGGCCTGTGGACAAGTTTCAGATCGGGGATCTGGACCCTGAAAGGGTTACAAAGAGAAACAGGAGGTAGAAAGGGGAAAGAGAATAGGAGATAATGGGGAAAGAGAGACAGAAGATAGAGGGATGAGAGGGATATATAGACATATCAAGGCATGCTTACATTAGCTATTTCTTAGTATGAATTGTCAATACAATGGACTAATTCTGTTTAAGTAAGCATTTGTCCATGCCCAGTAGTAGATCAATTAAGCGGACTACACCCGCTTAATTGAAACATTCAGTATAACAGAATTTTTGGTAAGCTGGATACTGCCTCCCCCTATTAATTCATTTTATCAGACTTTTACTGTATTAAGCCTTAAACTGTCCAAACGTATACAGTAGGACGTCATTTAGCACGATAGATACGTTCCTGAAAAAGTCGTGTTAGATAATTTCGTCTTAAATGATTAACAGAACTTATGGGAAAAATAGGGTTACGTGTTTGAGAGTCCCCAAAAAGCCAAACAAGTTTTTTTAGACCAACATATCTTGCAAAAATTGAAGGCGAATATGTAATTTTAGTTCATTGTCATGATCTATTACTGCTTAAGACTACAAATGCAATAGAAATAATAGTATTTCTTACCTTAAATTGTGGGTAATGATGTTTGTGGATGGTAGTGAAGAGTGGATATGGATGGTGTGGCCCTACTGAGCTGAGGTGGATATGTAATTGTAGTGCATTGTCATGATCTATTACTGCTTAAGACTACAAATGCAATAGAAATAATAGTATTTCTTACCTTAAATTGTGGGTAATGATGTTTGTGGATGGTAGTGAAGAGTGGATATGGATGGTGTGGCCCTACTGGGCTGAGGTGGATAGTAGAAGTTCTTGAACTGAAGTCGATGGTTGAACTGAGTGTCTAACTTTAAGTCAGTCAAGCCATTCAGTAAGTCAGTCAAGCCATTCAGTAAGTCAGTCAAGCCATTCAGTAAGTCAGTCAAGCCATTCAGTAAGTCAGTCAAGCCATTCAGTAAGTCAGTCAAGCCATTCAGTAAGTCAGTCAAGTCATTCAGTAGGTCAGTCAAGTCATTCAGTAGGTCAGTCAAGTCATTCAGTAGGTCAGTCAAGTCATTCAGTAGGTCAGTCAAGTCATTCAGTAGGTCAGTCAAGTCATTCAGTAGGTCAGTCAAGTCATTCAGTAAGTCAATCAAGTCATTCAGTAAGTCAGTCGTCATTCAGTAAGTCAGTCAAGCTTCAGTAAGTCAGTCAAGTCATTCAGTAAGTCAGTCAAGTCATTCAGTAGGTCAGTCAAGTCATTCAGTAGATCAGTCAAGTCATTCAGTAGGTCAGTCAAGTCATTCAGTAAGTCAGTCAAGTCATTCAGTAAGTCAGTCAAGTCATTCAGTAAGTCAGTCAAGTCATTCAGTAAGTCAGTAAGTCATTCAGTCAGTCAGTCAGTCAAGTCATTCAGTCAGTCAGTCAAGTCATTCAGTCAGTCAGTCAAGTCATTCAGTCAGTCAGTCAAGTCACTCAGTCAGTCAGTCATTCAGTCAGTCAAGTCAGTCAGTCACACAAACTTATGTTTACATCTTTTATGTGTACAAAGTAACACTTCATTACGGCCACGGGTTATGTCTTGTCTAATATCTTTGTTTTCTTCGTTAATTCAAGATCAAAACACAATTCACTCTATTTTATTCTTCACAAACACAGCTGGCTTGTAGCCAGGACTTCTTAACGCGTATGAAATACGTACGAATGCTGGGGTCCGTGGTGGGTGGGTAAGGCGGGTGGTGTCTGCTGAACCACAACAACAGTAGTAGTATCAAGACTGCTTGTGAGAATAGTTACTTGTTTTCCTTCCCACAAACTGTAAGTAAGTTTATTCAGGTATACACAGATACAGTTACGAAGATTATCATACATGGCAGCATATGTGTAGAGAACCTAGGATAACCCAAAAAAGTCAGAGTGACAGTATTTCCATTGACTGACTTGGGTTATCCTAGGTTCTCTACACATATGCTGCTATGTATGATAATGTATGTAACTGTACTCACCTAATTGTGGTTGCAGAGGTCGAGACTCAGCTCCTGGCCCCGTGTATCTGAATAAACTTAGTTTACAGGAAGGAAAAACAACAAATTCCCTTTTCCTCAAAGCATGAGGATTCTTAGGCAGTAAATAACCATGCGCTCAAAATTTTTTCCCTCCTGCCGAACCGTGTAATATCATCTTTACGTCGTGTAAGATGATAATGTGTCGCAAATCTTAAATCGTGCAATACCGGTAACGTGCAACATAATCTCGTGCTAAATGACGTTCTACTGTATATACGTTTGCACGCGTACTGCTCCGAACGTTGATCAACGTTTTATTGTTTATTCCTTCAAATTTGGCACAATAGGCCTGAGTCGCCTAAACATGAGAGAATGGGTCTGTGCACTCAGTGTGCGCAATATTAAAAAAATCTGGGACCACTTAGTACCTTGTGGGAGCACCAGTTCAATTGAACGCCAGCTAGAGTAAATTGCGTGGCAAACACCAGGGATTAACTGATGTCATGTCGCATTAACACTCAACTTTCAAGAGGAAAGTAAAAATAGGTTAGATAAATACATGAGTGGGTATGGGTGGGTGTGAGTTGGACCTGACTAGCTTGTGCTACTAGGTCTGATTCTGTGCCCCTTCCTTCAGAGGATGTGACCTGACTAGATGGGTCATTGTTCTAAGCTGGGGGGTGACATGGACCTGTCTTGCATGGGCCAGTAGGCCAGCTGCAGTGTTCCTTCTTTTTTATGTTCGTATGTATTCGGCAGGCTGACCAGCTGGCTGGCCGGCTGGCTGGGTGGCTTTGGCTGTATCTGGCTCTCTCTCTGTCTATATCTATCTGTCCTATATCTCTGTATCTATTTATATCTGTCCTATCTCTCTCTCTCTCTCACATGTACAAAAGTACAATTATACATAGTGTAAATTACCTAGGATAACCCAAAAAGTCCAGGCAAAGTGCTATACATACTGTGCTTGTAGATATAAGACATAAATATGAATGACGCAATATGCATTTTTACTTGCTCAGGAATCAGGGAGCGGCTGGTAAACCAACAGTTTTACAACGCTCCCTGAGACAGAGACAAGCAGATGGAAAGACAGACACACAGGCAGACAGAAAGACAGATAAGCAGAGCTAGACAGACAGATAAGCAGAGCTAGACAGACAGATAAGCAGAGCTAGACAGACAGATAAGCAGAGCTAGACAGACAGATAAGCAGAGCTAGATAGACAGATAAGCAGAGCTAGACACAGATAAGCAGAGCTAGACAGACAGATAAGCAGCACTAGACAGACAGATAAACAAACAGACACAGACAGATAGACAGACAGTGAAAACAAAGCGAGGGTTCCCTGCACACATTCATTTATCAAAGTCACTGCCTTATCAGTAGTTATCTGGCAATTGTCATAACACCATTCTTCAAGGAGTTTCATATATACTCCAGGATGTTTAAAACATTGCTGGGACCTATAAATACTTCGTTAATATTTATAGACAATAGTAAATGACCAAGGCAGGTGAAAATGTTCACCTGTTGGTGTGATTGTGACTATTTGAGTACTATTTCAGTACCTAATATTAGTGTTAGAACAAAGATTGGCTATGAAATCACAAGAACTATTATAAATTGTAATTATTAGAACATAAAAATTATATAAATAAAAATAAAAATGAGAAAAAAAAGTATATCAGCAACACTTCTGCAAGCGGCAGGACTTGATGTTGCCGTCAGGTGAGCATCCAGCACCAACTTCGCCGGCTATATCTTGGTAAATACTGGCCCTAAAAAAAAATTTTTTTTATCCTATAACATGTAGAAAATGCACTCTTCATTTTAAAAAATAAAAAAGATTTTTTTTTTTCAAAATATTCGGAGCACTACGCGAGTGAATGTAGATCTACGTGTGGACAGTTTAAGGGTTAATAATATAATCTTCAGATAACTCAAGTTATATTTAATGAAACTTTCAAAACTTGCAACTTTAACTATAAAATATTTAGTATACTTAAGCTGTAGTTTTAATATACCAAAATGTTCTACATAACCAGAGATTTTCTACAAAGTACAAAATACAGTAAATATCAACTATTTTTCTAACAATGTTTCTAATAATTGCTACTTTACTGATTATGTGTATATTATGCTTAAAACTGCTTTAAAAATAAAAACTTTTGAGACTTAAAACAAGGATATGGCTTCCAACCTGTATGACCTTTAATGCTTCTTGTTAGACTTGACTAACCCTTAAACTGTCCAAACGTTGATCTATGTGTAATAAGATAAAAAAAATTTAGGGTCAGGACTTACCGAGATATAAGACCGTGAAGTTGACGCTGCATGCTCACCTGATGGCAACATGGAATCCTGCCGCTTGCAGAAATGTTGCCGATATATCTTTTTTCTCGATTTTTTATTTATATAATTTTTATTTTTTGATAATTACAATTTATAGTAGATCTTGTGATTTTATAGCCAATCTTTGTTCTGACACTAATACAGTCAACCCTCCGTTTTCGTGTACAGTAGACCGTCATTTAGCACGAGATTATGTTACACATTATGGGTATTGCACGATTGAAGAATTGCAGCACATTATTATCTAACACGACGTAAAAATGATATTACACGGTCGCATGAGGAAAAATTTTTGAGCTCACGGTAGCCCGTGGTGGGTTAAACCATTGAGTCAGTGGGGTCCTACTGAGGGTGGCTATGAGCCACATAAAGTGTTTTCTGGAAGAAAATACCAACACGAACATATATCAGTCAGCAAGAGAAAAGTGCACCAGGCTTCAAGACAGCAAAGGATCGCTTCACCTTGCTCCTTTGTGGTAATGCATCAGGTGATTTCAAGTGTAAGCCCAATCCTCATGCTTAGAGGAAAAGGGAATTTGTTTTTCCTTCCCGCAAACTCTAAGTAAGTTTATTCAGATACACGGGGCAAGGAGCTGAGTCTCGACCCCTGCAACCACAATTAGGTGAGGACAGTTATTGATTATCATACATAGCAGCATATGTGTAGAGAACCTAGGATAACCCAACAAAGTCAGACAGAATGGAAATAAGTCACTCTGACTTTTTTGGGTTATCCTAGGTTCCCTACACATACAGTAGGGCCCCGCTTTTCAGCGTTTCGTCTTTCGGCGTTCCGTTCATACGGCGAGTTCAAATTATGACCAAAACTTTTCTATACGGCGAGCGTCTTTCAGATACGGCACGCGCCACCCGGTTTGTTTACATTTTCCGTGAGCACATCTCTCTATTATGTAATAATCACTCTTGGGCACATTAAATGTCCAATTTTACGTCAGTATAGACATTTTCATTAATCCATCTATGATATATTCTTCAAAATTATATGAGAAACACGTTACATAGCATATAAACATGCTGTTGATATGCTATGTAGGTGTGGTTGCCGGGCGGAGGGAAAACATTACGTAATACTAATAATAATCACTCTTGCGCACATTAAATGTCTTAATTTACGTTAATATAGACATTTTCATTAATCCATCTATGATTTTTTCTTCAAAATTATATAAGAAACATGTTACATAGCATATAAACATGCTGTTTATATACTATGGTGTTGCCGGGCGGAGGGAAAACATTACGTAATACATGTATTAATAATAATCACTCTTGGGCACATTAAATGTCTTATTTTACGTTAATATAGACATTTTCATTAATTCATCTATGATATTTTCTTCAAAATAATTTAAAAATGCGTTACATAGCATATAAACATGATACATACACCCACAGAATAAAAATTGACAAATATGATATTTGTTTGCCAAGCGACTTTGTAGAAGTCGGAAGAATTACGTTTTCTCTAGTCAAACATTGAGGGATAACTGTAGAAAAATATTCCTTTCATATGCCTTCACTCTATATATAGTTATTCACGACCCTTGTGGGTTTAGCACTTCTTTTTTATTATGATAATAATAATGGTAATACTATCATTAACTCTAAAAATAGTGTGTTGCATGAGAATAGGAGTGTTGCTGTTTGTTTATTTTGTACTAACTTGTACACAACGTAAGAGTACAGTGGACCCCCGAGTTTCGTAAAAACTTCACTCCTGAAGTCTGCTCAAGTGCCATTACCGAACGAATTTACTCCCTTAAGGAAAAATTTCACGTAGGTTAATCTATTTCAGACCCCCAAAAATACACTTCCACAAGAACTTACAAAATTATACTTACATAATTGCACGATTTCCGGGGTATTCGTTAACCGAGGGTCCACTGTATTTGTATTGTGAGGTAATTATTATTCTAATAAAAAAAATTATTTTGAGGTAAAAGTCTCACAAACTCTTACAAACGTATGTGAATGAACTAAAAGTGGACACGTATTAATCGCATTCATTTCGCCTGACCGAGTGATCGCCCACTACCTGTTCAGTTTGTTTTTTTACCTTCTCTGAACTCCGTATCTCGTTCTCTCTCTCGTTTACTCTTTCGTTTACTAGTTGGCTCTCATTGACTATGGCGTCTAAGCTTAGTTGTGATAAAAAGAGGAGTCGTAAGCCTCTTACTTTAAGTGCCAAGTTAGAAATGATTAAACTCAGTGAACTGACTTTTTTGAGTTATCCTGGGTTGTCTACGCATATTTGCTATGTATGATAATCTATGTAACTGTATTTGTGTATACCTGAATGAACTTACTAACAAGGTATATGTTGATCGCTGAGATAGCCATCAAATACAGTTACATATAGCAGCATATGTGTAGAGAACCCAGGATAACAAGAGTGTACTCACCTAATTGTGGTTGCAGGGGTCGAGACTTAGCTCCTGGTCCCGCCTCTTCACTGACCGCTACTAGGTCCCCTCTCTCCCTGCTCCATGATCTTTATCATACCTCGTCTTAAAGCTATGTATGGTTCCTGCCTCCACTACATCACTTGCCAGACTATTACACTTCCTGACTACTCTATGGCTGAAGAAATGCTTCCTAACATCCCTTTGACTCATCTGAGTCTTCAACTAACACTCTTGCTAGGAGCTAATGCTGCTGGGGATTGCAAGTTAAAACCTATGATAATTTATCACTCAGAGAATCCTAGGGCCCTAAAGAACTATGCAAAAGGTAGCCTCCCTGTTTATTATAAATCCAATTCAAAAGCTTGGATGACTACTGATCTTTTCATAAATTGGTTCACAGACTATTTTAAGCCAATGTTAATACTTTAAGGTAAGTAATAAGTGTACTCTGTGTGTATCTTACTTTTTATTGTTTTTTTTAATGCCTAGTGCTATTGCTAACTTAATATAAGTTAATGTAAGCTTGTTGTCTGGCATTTATATGCATTTAGAAGTGGAAAAAATGGCGTTCTGCTTTTTGGCGATGTCTGCTTTAAGGCACTAGCCTGGAACCTAACCTGCCGTATAAATGGGGCCCTACTGTATGCTGTTATGTATGATAATCTTTGTAGCTGTATCTGTGTATACCTGAATAAACTTACTTACAGTTTACGGGAAGGAAAAACAAATTCTCATTCCCTCAAGCGGCCCTTCTTGGGGTTCAGCGGACCGCCACCCGCCTTCCCCATCCACCCACCCCCGACCCCACCATCCCACTATTCGTATTCCATACGCGTCAAAAAAAGTCCTCTGCTACAAGCCAGCTGTTTGTGAAGAATGAGAAAGAGTGAATTGTTTAGACAAGAGATAACCTGTGGCCGTAATGAAGTGTTACTTTGTACACATAAAAAGAGGTAAACATAAGTTTGTGTGACTGACTGACTGACTGACTTGACTGACTTGACTGACTTACTGACTGACTTGACTTGACTGACTTACTTACTGACTGACTTACTTACTGACTGACTTACTGAATGACTTCACTGACTTACTGAATGACTTACTGACTGACTGACTGACTGACTTGACTGACTGACTGACTTATTGAATAACTTGACTGACTTACTGAATGACTTACTGAATAGCTTGACTGACTTACTAAATTGCTTGACTGACTTACTGACTTGACTGACTTATTGAATGACTTGACTGACTTACTGACTGACTTGACTGACTTACTGAATGACTTGACTGACTTACTGAATGACTTGACTGACTTACTGAATGACAAAGTTAGACACTCAGTACAACCATCGACTTCAGTTCCAGAACCTCTACCATCCACCTCAGCCCAGTAGGGCCACAGCATAACTCTCCACTCTCTTCACAATCATCTACAAACACCAGCACCCACAATTTAAGGTAAATACTATTATTTCTGTTACATTTGTAGTCTTAAGCAGTAAAAACAACATAATACATAACGATAATGAACTACAATTACATATTCACTTTTATTTTTGTAAGATCTGTTGGTCTAAAAAAAACTTGTTTGGCTTTTTGGGGGACTCCCGGAACGTAACCCTATTTTTCCCATAAGTTCTTTTAATTATCTAACACGAAGTTTTCAGGAACATAACTACAGTGCTTAATGACGATCTACTGTACCTTCGTTTTCGGTGATTTCAGTTTTCGGGCAGTTTTTTCGGGGAAATTTTACCTCCGTTTTCGGTGATTACCTTCGTTTTCGTTCTTGGTAAGGAACCTGTCCACCAGTGCCCCGCACATACAAAGCCTCAAGACAGCCACCCATGCACATACCACGCACATTGTCACGCAGTGTAGCATTGTTTATGCTTGAGTGAACATCATTCCAGGAGTTCATACAAAACATTTACAGTGGACCCCCGAGTTACGTACACCCCGGAAATCGTATAATTATGTAAGTATAATATTGTAAGTGCTTTTGTAAGTGTATTTTTGGGGGTCTGAAATGGACTAACCTAGTTGACATTTTTTCTTAAGGAAATAAATTCGTTCGGTAATGGCACTTGAGCAGGCTTCTGGAATGAAGTTTTTACGTTACTCGGGGTCCACTGTATTAACAATTCCTTGTTTTTGGCCCTTGATTATTGTGTGTGACTACTAAATAAGCTACCATGGGCCCAAAGAAAGCTCCTAGTGCCAGATCTTTGGTAAAGAAAGTGAGGAACACCGTAGAACTGAAGAAAGAAATAATAGAAAAATATGATAGTGGTGTATGTATTGCTGAGCTCGCCAGGATATTCAAAAAGGCCCCATCAACCATCGGTTCCATTGTGGCGAAGAGAAAAGAAATAACTGAAGCTAATGTTGCAAAAGGGGTGAATACAATAACGAAACAGAGATCACAAACAATGGAAAATATGGAGAAATTGTTGTTTGTGTTGATAAACGAAAAACTGCTAGCGGGTAACAGTGTTGTGCAGTTATTAATTAGTGAAAAAGCAAGGCAGTTACATATCGATCTTGTCAAGAAAATGCCTGGAACTAGTGATGATGTTGATGAATTTAAGGCCAGCAAAGGCTGGTTCAAAAAATTCAAGAAAAGAAGTGGCATACACAGCGTTATAAGGCATGGTGAGGGTGCCAATTCAGATAAACAAGTGGCTGAAAAATTTGTGCGTGAGTTTAACCCTTTCAGGGTCAAGGCCTCAATTCTTAACTCTCTCTCAGGGTCGAGAAATTAAAAAACAAAAATTCTTAAGAAATAATAGTTTTTTTTCTAAATCTAATAGGCTAAAAAAACATATTTGCGATCAATACTTACCGAGATATAGAGGCTTGAAGTTGACAGAAAATGAGCCGCTTATGGCAACATCGCTGACTGCCGGTAATTTTTTCTTTTATTTTTTTGAGTTATTTTCTTTTCTATTTTAATTTTTCTTTTTTCAAACAACTTTTATGGCCTGTGAGACCAATATAAGTGCTGTTTTTCAAATATTCACTCGTTATTTACTTCACAATAACTACACAAACTTTGTTCTCATTACATTGTTTACAAAACATGTTTACAAAAATTAACAATGTCAAAGATTTTTTATTACTATTTTTCTATCATATATATACATATATAGTCACTGGACATGTTCCTAGAAGTGGTGGAGCTTGTGGAACTCTTTGAAACATGGTGTCAGGCACAATGGTACTTTACACTCCTGACACATAAAACGAGTGTCTCTGTGTTGTTGAGGACCTTTTTTTGTATGTGCACAGACATGGCACCTCTTCTGAGCCTTTGTCTTGCAAGCAGTAGCAGGCAGTTTCATTAGGTAGTGATCACCAAGCCTCAGATGAGAGGGTATTTGTTCATAATTTTGTGGGCGGTGTTCTATTGCAGATGCTATTAAAGTGGTACCTCGAGTTACGATATTTTTTCGTTCGAGAATGCTGTTCAAGTGCCATTACCAAACGAATTTATCCCCATAAGGAATAATGTAAAATAGACTAGTCCTTTTACACCCCCAAAAATATACTTACAAAAGCATTTAAAAAAATAAACTTACATAAAAGGGCGATTTTGGGGACCATCGTAACTGGAGGTACCACTGTACTTGGTACTTGAATATTATTTGTCTGATCACAGACAAACAAAATTCACCATATGGTGGTTTGTTTCTGGTCTTCAGCTTATACATATTATAAGCATTGAGCATGGAAATATCCAGAATATGGAAAAAGAGTTTTATGTACCACTTATAACTCTTACGAACGCAATCAGCAAACCCAATCTGCATGTCACATTTGTCCACTGAACGCATATTGAGGGTGTAGTCCTTCACAGCTGCAGGTTTTAGAATGGGTTCATTGGTCTCTCTATTCAGCCTGCCACTGTCTGTCATTTCGTTTGGGTGAATTGATGACAACAGTGTGACATCTCGTTTGTCATGCCACCGAAATGAAATGATGTCATTGGTAGCAAATGCCTGCACCTCACCTCTACGAGTGCCTGAATCAAACCTAGGCATATGCTTACGATTTCCATGCACTGTACCGCACACATCTGTCATGTTCACTCGCAAAAAATCACTGAGTAAAGAGCTTGTGTACCAGTTATCAGTATATAATGTATGCCCCTTACTAAGATATGGTTCCATCATTGTTCTAACCACATCACCAGAGATACCCAATAACTTCCTGGTATCTTGCAATGTATTATTACTTCCAGTGTACACAATAATATCCAATACAAGACCACTGTAGCAATCACAAAGTACAAACAACTTTATACCAAAGCGTTTCCTCTTGCTTGGTATATACTGCTTGAACAACAGTCTACCTTTGAATAAAATCAAAGACTCATCAATAACAAGCTTCCTGAAGGGATAAAAATACATACTGAATTTCTGTTTCAGGTACACAAACACATTCCTAATCTTATATAACCTGTCGTTTCTGTCAGGCCTGGTTTTGTCTGATAAGTGTAACATACGTAACAGAAGCACAAATCGATTCACTGGTATAATATCACTGAAACCTGGGGTTGAAATCAGGCGGTCTGTTGACCAGTATGATTTGACATTGTGCTTATACACATGTGGCATAAGCATTATTGTGGCAAAGAAAAGATACATCTCACCCACAGTTGTTTGTTTCCACTGGTGTAGACGTGATCCTGGTGAAAGTATTGTTTGCCATGGTGTACTCGTAGTATCTGTTTCTTTCCCTGACAATAATATCCATCAGGGGTTCATCAAAGAATAATTCAAAGTATTCCAGTTCAGTGGCATTGTTCCCAAGTGTACAAGATGGGCGTATTCCACTTTGGCTTTCATCAAACTGATGGGGATTGGGAATAAAATTCTCAGCTCCCTGCCAATCCCATTGGCGGTCTGCTGGTGGGTACTGGATATTGACAGGTGGTTGTGGAGGTTGTGGTTGTGCAGGTTGGTGTGGTGGGTGGGTGGGTGAGGGTGGCCTTTGTTGTAGCTGAGCTGAGTCAGCGGCGTGGGTGGCAGCATGGCCCACTGCTGGTGCCTCCTGCCTGGCACCACCACTACCACCACCTCCACCAGATGCATGCACATTTCTCATCCCAATTGCAGCACTATCATCTTCGTTGTCACTATCTGTGCCTGTTGTACGCCCATGGGATGTACTCCTAGATGTACTCCTAACCCTTGGAAGAGCATATGGCACACTACCAGAGCGCATATACCGTCGTATATACTGACGCTTCACTGGTGAATATTCCACTTCAGTCTCGCTACTGGAACTATTTTGAAGAGCTTGGAGTTCAAAATCACTATCACTATCATCACCATTGATCACATCTGAGTCCCAGATATGAGTAAATAACAATTTCCTCTTTTGTTCTGGTACAACTGAACGTGAACAAGATGGCACAGCACCAGAGGTGGAAGGTTGTGGGTCATCTGGGTTTTCCTCACTATTACCGGTATTATGGTCATTATTTTCAGTCACAACCGCGTCAAAACCTTGAAAGTCACCTTCACTGACATCCCCATCACTATTAGAACTGTCACTGGGGAACAAAAGTGTCCCAATTCGCCGAGGAGTAAGGAGTTTCTTGTGGAGAGGCATGGTGGACAAGGTGGACTGAAATGGTGTTCCCACAATGCACCACTGGGTACCCAATTTTTTTCCTACTGCGCACACTGACCACGCAGACCCATTCTCTCACATGTAGGCCTACCAGCGTTTTCCCGCTCTATTTGAAGCCGCTAGAATTTATGCGTACTAGTACGTCAAACGCCCTGGCATGTAAGCCATACTAGTAAGTCAAAAACCCTGAAAGGGTTAAAGAATATGTAGAGGCTGAAAATTTCAAACCCGAACAAGTGTTTAATTGTGACGAAACAGGCCTCTTTTGGAAGAAAATGCCAAGGAGGACCTACATCACGCAGGAGGAAAAGGCAATGCCAGGACACAAGCCTATGAAAGACAGGCTAACTCTTATGTTGTGGGGTAATGCTCGTGGGGATTTCAAAGTGAAGCCTTTACTGGTGTATCACTCTGAAACTCCCAGAGAGTTCAAGAAATACAGTGTTTACAAGAGTAAATTGTGTGTGATGTGGAAGTCTAACCCTAAGGCATGGGTCACTAGGGAAATTTTCCTGGAATGGTTTAATCAAGTGTTTGGCCCCAGTGTGAAGAAATATCTATTGGACAATAAATTGGGGCTCAAGTGCCTCCTGGTAATGGACAATGCTCCTGCTCATCCTAGAGACTTGGAAGACCAATTGTCTAAGGATTTCAAATTTGTAACAGTGAAGTTATTGCCTCCTAACACCACTCCTCTCATCCAGCCCATGGACCAGCGGTTCATTGCAAACTTCAAAAAACTGTACACCAAAGCAATTTTTCAAAGGTGCTTTGATGTGACCAATGACACTGCATTGACCCTAAAAGAGTTCTGGAAGGATCACTTCGATATCTTCCATTGCATGGGCCTTATAGATAAAGCTTTGCAGGGAGTGACTTCCAGGACGATGAACTCTGCTTGGAGAAAGTTGTGGCCAGATTGTGTCCCAGAGAGGGATTTTGAAGGGTTTGGGGCTGACCCTGAGGAGCCTATGGAAGTTGTGGAAAGTATTGTGGCATTGGGGAATTGCATGGAGTTGGATGTGAGTAGCCAGGATGTGGAAGAGTTGGTTGAGGACCACAATGAAGATCTAACCACTGAAGAGCTGCAAGAGCTTGAGCTGCAACATCAAAGCAGATCTGAGGAAATTGCTTCAATGAAGGAGGAAGAGAGATGTAAGGTGCCTTCTTCAAAGATTAAGGACATTTGTTCAAAGTGGAGTGAGGTGCTTTCATTTGTGGACGAAAATCACCCTGACAAAGATGTTACAATCCATCTCATCAACATGTTCAATGACAATATCTTTTCCCACTTTAGGGACATTTTAAAGAGACGCCAGACACAGAGCTCTATGGACAGATATTTAGTGCCACAGGTCTGCAGTGACTCTGAAGCTGGTCCTAGTTCCAGTAAAAGACAAAGAAGGGAAGTGACCCCAGATGAGGACTTGGTACCTAGAGTCCTTATGGAGGGGGATTTCCCTTCCAAAAATTAGGGTCTCTTTCCTCTCCCCTCCTCCCTCTCTTCTATCTAGCAACATCAGTCTTCAATAAAGGTAAGTGTCACATTGAGTTCATTCATTTGTGCATGTAAATCTTAAGGCCCCCCAAAAAAAAATTTCAAACTTCTGGGTTTCTGGAACGGATTAATTGAATTTACATTATTTCTTATGGGAAAAATGGTTTCAGTTTTCGTCGATTTCAGTTTTAGTCGATCCCTCAGGAACGGATTAAACACAAAAACAAGAGGGTTGACTGTATTGGGTACTGAAATAGTAATCAAATGTAGTCACAAACACATTGACAGGAGAACATTTTCACCTGCCTTGGTCACATACTATTGTCTAGAAATATATACAAAGTAATTATAGGTCCCAGCAATGTTTTAGACATGCTGCAATATATGAAACTCCTTGAAGCATGGTGTAAGATGAGTGTCCCTCCACTGCTGATGGTCCAATCACTCTAATATTGTTGATCGTGCACTGTTCCAGTGAACCTTGGTTTTATTTTTCACTGTTACACATAAACATGTCTATCTATCTGTTTAACTAGCTCTGTCTCTGATTACGTCTCTTATGTCTCTCTGTCTCAGAAAGAACTGCTCATGAACCAACAGGTATTACACATGTTGCAGAATCATCACATCTGATTCCTGACCAAGTGGAAATAGTGCAATGCCCCTAATGCCATGGCATGCCAGTGGCTCTCCTTGCATTACAGTTTTATAATTGTTTTATAATTGTAACTACCAATAACATTGTACACTTGTAACATGCATAGAAATAAAAATTATTATTATTATTATTATTATTATTACTTGCCACCATCATGCTCATGCCTTATATCTTCAAACAGTGTAGCACTGTCTGGCTTTTTTGGTTATCCTATGTAATTAACACTATATATGATAACTGTACTTATGTGTACCTGTGAGATAGACAGCCAATGTCAATCAGCCATCCAGCCAGCCAGCCTGCTGAACATGTATTACACATGTTCCATAATCGTTTCTCTTTAATTAGAGCATAGGTTATAGGACATTTTGGCAGGATGACACTACCAGTGGTATAAAAATTTAAAGGATGTGGTAAGAATGTTGCACATGGATTATTATTGAGTTTTTTTATATTTCCTCGACCACCTGTAGCCACATCTATCTCAAAGTCATTCAAGTCGGAGTCAACATCACTTTTCTCTTAACCCTTTGACTGTTTCAGTCGTATATATACGTCTTACGAGCCACTGTTTCGGACGTATCAATACGCCTAAATTCTAGCGGCTTCAAATCAAACGGGAGAAAGCTATTAGGCCCACATATGAAAGAATGGGTCTGTGTGGTCAGTGTGCGCAGTATAAAAAAAAATCCTGCAGCACGCAGTATGTAATGAGAGAAAAAAACTCCGACCATTTTTTTGGATTAAAACGCCGACTTTGAGGTGTATTTTTATATAGTATTTATGGTTGTATTCTCTTTTTTATGGTCTCATTTGATAGAATGGACAACATACTACAGAAATAGAGATGATTGTGATTAGTTTTATGATGAAAACGACCTTGAAATTGAGCTCAAATTAGGAGAAATGTTCGATTTTTGCAAATGTTCAAATGTAAACAAATCCCGCCACGCGTCCAATACACATCAATTGGCGAGTCTAATATTCTTTCACAAGTGCACTGATATTATTTATACCATTTTTACAATAATGCAATAGTCTGCATAACTGTAAATCTTCTATTTTTTATGTGAATAAAAAATCAAAATAGAAACCAAAAGTAATATAAGAATGGCCTAAAGACGTGACTAATGAACAGATAACATCTTATTTTAGTGCCAGGAATGTCTGCATTGTTTATTCTGGACCCTATTTTGAAATTGACAATTTTTTTATTTTGCATGAAATTGGCCATATTGCCAATTTTGATCACTTTATTGGGTAGTCGAAATCGATAAATTGGTTGCTTCTTGTACTCAATCGATAGAACAAATGGAGTTCTAAAGAAATATCTATGAGTTTGGTCAACTGGAACAATGGAATTTACCGAAAATAGGGCTCAAAGTCGGCGAAATTGCCGATGCGTATACATATTGCTGAGATCACTAACTTCGCGAGAGCGTAATTCCGTGAGTTTTCAATCAAATTTCAAACTTTTGGTGTCTTTACCATCGGGAAACGATTCTCTATCATTTCATAAGAAAAAATTATTTTTTTTTTTTTTAAATTTTGCGACAACAGGAGAGCACTCAGGATTGAGGGTTACGACAGTCAAAGGGTTAAAAGGGGAGTGTTAATACAAAACATGGCATCAGTGACTCCCTGGTGTTTGCCAAGCTGTTTGCTCTAGCTGGTGCTCAATTGAACTGATGCTCCCACAAGGTACTAAGTTGTCCCAGATTTTTTTAATACTGCAGACAGTAAGTGTTAAGACCCATTCTATAATGACTAGGCATCTTAGGCCAATCATGCCAAATTTGAAGGCGGAAAAAATAAAACATCTCTCTACATTTGGAGCGCTAGCAGTAAGAATGTAGATCGTTTGGACAGTTAAAGGGTTAAACAGACAACTTCCAAACTCAAGGAACATTGATGCGGTTTATTTTTTTTCTTGCATGTGATCTCAGGTGATATATTAGACTTGATTTATATGCAAAGGCCCTTAGACACTTTGAACACCGATGCGGTTTCTCTCCTGTATGAACTCTCATGTGCATATCTAGAGTTGATTTTCTTGAAAAGGCTTTTTTACACTCTGGACACTGATATGGTTTCTCTCCTGTATGAATTCTCAGGTGATTTATTAGACTTGATTTTATTGAAAAAGCCTTTAGACACTCTGAACACTGATGTGGTTTCTCTCCTGAATGAACGCTTAAATGTTTATTTAGACTTAATTTGTGTGAAAAGGCCTTAAGACACTCTGAACATTGATATGGTTTCTCTTTTGTATGAACTCTCATGTGACTTAATACATGTGATTTTTTTGAAAAGGTCTTTAGACACACTGAACATTGATGTGGTCTATCTCCTGCATGAAGTTTCAAGTGATCATCTAGATATGATTTTCGTGCAAAGGCCTTAAGACACACTGAACATTGATGTGGTCTCTCTCCTGTATGAAGTTTCTGGTGTAAATATAAATTTGCTTTCTGTGAAAATGCCTTTAGACATTCTGAACACTGATATGGTTTCTCTACTGTATGAACTCTAGAATGAATTGTCAGGTATGATTTCCTTTTAAATTCTTTTTGACACACTGAACATTGATGTTGTTTAATTTTCCTTTGACTACTCATGATTATTTATATAATTTTCTTATTAAAAACTGCTTATCCTATAGGTCTCATTCGATGCTACATATACGTGAAGCAAATATTAGGAGAAAAACACTACAAGTGAAAGATGAAGCAAAATATTTGATTTTAAATTTGTAAAAAAAAAAAAACTTTAACAACAAAGTCAAAATAGAGAATAATAATATGTATCAAATTGTAATACGTGTTTACATAAAAGGGCACTGTGGATATTAGAGATAAACAGTTAAATGAAATGGAATACTTGAAGAAAAGATAAAGGCCAGCTTTTGTTGGTATAACTTTTTCTTCTGTTAAGAGCTTGGAGAACAATGAAATATTTAATACTAGGTTAAGAAGCTGCTAGTGGAAGTTAACATGAAAAAGACTATTGTACCAGACAAGATAGCATCATGGGTCTTAAAACAATGTGAAGATAAATTAAACTATCCTCTTTTGAAAAATCTTTGAATATAGTACAAGGGAAAATCAGTTAGCAATTGAAAATGACACATATTGTGTGAAGGAACATGCACATGGTGTTGAGGATGTGCATGTAACAGCTGAGCTTCAAGATACTATGTATTGACACTCAGCATGTAGTAATTCTGATAATGTATTATTCCTCCACACCACCCACACTGCTGAAACTATATATCTCCACTACTTCTGCCACTTACATAAGTTTTTATATCACTGCATGCTGATATCTGCAATTCTTCTGGTAAAAGGATGAGCTGCAAAACAAAAGAACCACAGATTAACAGAGCTGCAATTTAAAATTTCTGCAATATTTTTAACCTATTGCTAAACTTTTGCTGCAGAGACAATCATATCCAATTCAAATTCCTTTCACCCACCATTGCATTACTCTTCAACAAATCACTAGAAACCAACACTTTCAAGTCATCACTCAAAATAGCAAGGATTACACCAATACACAAAGGTGGTGACCCAACAGATGTAAACAATTATAGGCCAATATCAAACTTGCCTTTACTTTCCAAAATCTTTGAGAAACTCATACACAAAAGGCTATACTCCTTCATAACATCACAAAGCATCCTTAAACCCTGCCAGTTTGGCTTCAGGAGAAACAAAAGCACAAATGATGCAATAATAAAAATGCTAGACCTACTTTACACAACAGTGGAAAAAAAACTTAAGAAAGCTTTTGATACAGTAGATCACAGCATCCTACTTCTCAAGCTTGATCATTACGGTATAAGAGGTAATAGAAAGCAATATGTCTCTGTCAAGGATGCAACCTCCTCAACAAGGCCCCTGGACACTGGTGTACCATAAGGTAGTGTTAAACCATACCACAGGTGGGGTTCGAATCCGCGGTCAGTCTCAAAACCCCACCTGTGGAATGGTTTGTTTGCAATCGTGTCATTACGATTTCATGAGTCATAAGGTAGTGTTCCTGGTCCCCTCCTTTTCCTTTTATACATCAACGATCTTCCAAGCATATCACAACATACGCCTATTCTCTTTGCTGACGACATGATTTTTGTCATCTCCCACCCAAATCTAGCCTCAATCAACACTATTGTTAACAAAGAACTTGCAAAAATAACAACCTGGTTGACCATCAATAAACTTACACTTAATATAGACAAATCCCGGTCGTGGACCAGGCCGCGGGGGCGTTGATCCCCGGAATGCAGAGCAATTGAGGTCCAACTAAACATTATGCTTAACAACATCCTTATTGCTAAACATAATGAGGGAAAATTCCTGAGTCTGCACCTTGATAGCAACCTGAAATTCAACACCAATATCCAGCACATAAAAAAAGTTTCTAAAACAGTTGGCATCCTCTCAAAGATATGTTACTATGTACCTCAAACAGCACTACTTACATTATACTATTCAATGATCTACCCCTACCTCACCTATGCTATTTGTGCCTGGAGTTCCACAACAAAAAACCACCTAATACCAATAATAACACAACAAAAAGTCTCAGTGTGAATGATCACACAATTCACTGCTAGACAACACCCTCTTCCCCACTCTTCAAAGACTTAAACCTACTCACCATACAAAACATTCACTCGTACTATTGCGCAACCTACATTTACAGAACAATCAATTCTAATATAAATCCTGACCTCAAAAGTTTTCTTGACAGTTACATTCCCTGTGTCAGGCTAACTCTTTCCAAAAACTCATTGCACATAAAAGGGCCCAAAATCTGGAACTCTCTGCCAAAAATCTCCAGAACTACTGGCTCAGCTAGCATTTTAAAAACTACAGTTAAAGAAACACCTTATCTCCTTAACCTATCCCAGCCCATCATAAATACATATGTGAAAACTATACAGTGGACCCCGAGTAACGAGCAAAATTCATTCCAGAAGCCTGCTCAAGTGCCATTACTGAACGAATTTACTCCCTTAAGAAATAATGTCAAGTAGGTTAGTCCATTTCAGACCCCCAAAAATACACTTACAAATGCACTTACAATATTATACTCACATAATTGTACGATTTCCGGGGTACTCGTTACTCGTGGGTCCACTGTACATGCATTTGCTCAATATTGTAACTTGTGAGTTCATTACCTTTGTAACTTGTGAGTTCATTACCTTTGTAACTTGGTCAGCTATCAAAACTTTGGGGTCCAGTCCCTGGACCCATTATGTACCTCTGTAATCTTTTGACTACCGCCCACAGGATGGGTATGGGGTGCATAATAAAGATATCAAACTAACTAACTCATTAACAGAGGTAAAACTTTCAATCAATATACTATACTTACTCTCAATATCTGTACTCACCTCAAATGTTAATCACAAGACATATTAAAGTCAAGACTTATTCAAGCCATATAGCATGACCTAATAGAATACTCATTTCTCTTGTATTCACTGTAACTCATCTAATGACCATATGTACTGTTATTGCCTTATTTTAAAAATAATAATAATAATAATATTATTATTAATTTATTAACACAGGCCGTTTCCCACCAAGGCATCATCATTCACTCCATCACTGTCTTGCCAGAGGTGTGCTTACACTACAGCTACAAAACTGCAACATTAACACCCCTCCTTCATTTATTTTGACATGATACATAGTTGTACAAAGGAATATAATAGTTGAGTGTACATGCCAAAACCCATTGTATGCAGAGCATTTCGAGCAAACATAAAATTAACTTAAAATTAATTAGATTATAACAGATTAAATGGTCATTAGGCGAGTTACAGTGAATACAAGAGAATTGAGTATTACATTGTGGGTGCTGGTGTTTGTGGATGATTGTGAAGAGCTGTGCATGGGGCTCAACAACATTAAATCACCTTAGACCACTCATAACCCAGCAAAAGGCTGCAGTCAGGATGATAACAAATTCCCATTCTAGACAGCATACTCCACCAATATTCAAAACTCTAAAACTACTCACCGTAGAAAACATTCATACCTATTCATGTGCCTATTACATACATAAAACTCTACATTCTAATATCAACCCTCCGCTCAAAATCTCCTCAACAACTTTAATAGGTCCCACGACCACAACACAAGACACAGATCACTTTTTGACATACCCCGAGTCCATACCAACCAATGTAAAAATTCTATGCACATAAAGGGCCCCAGAATCTGGAATTCATTACCAGTAAATATTAAGTTAACCTTGTCTGAAAATCAAATTAAGACTTCTCAAAAATCATCTACTCACCCTAAACTAAATACAGTGTACCGCCGAGTATCGTAAGGCTCGTATATCGTAAAACTCGTGTTACGTAAGCTTTTTTCGATTTCGTGTATCGTAAATGGACTCGTGTATCGTATTAGACCTGCCCTGCCTGCCCTGCGCCTGCGCAGGATGCCAGTGAAGCGTTGTTTACCATTGAGAGAACATTACCCAGCGCGCTCTTTCAAACATTCACAATACTTTTGTTGTATTCATTGCTGGTTCAGTGATTGTCACTGTGAAATAAGTCACCATGGGTCCAAAGAAGCTTCCTAGTGGCACCCCTGTGATAAAGAGACTGAGGAACACCATCGAACTGAAGAAAGAGATTTTTGAAAAATGCGAGAGTGGCGTATGTGTGCGTGAGCTTGCCAGGATGTACAACGACCCTGTGCCTGTTGTGGAAGATATTGTGGATTTGGAGGAGGAGGATGGACAGAGTGAGGTAGTAACTTCTTCAGAGATTAAGGAAATGTGTTCTATGTGGACTAAGGTGCAGAAATTTGTTGAAAAACACCACCCTGAGCAAGGTGAAATAAGGCATATCTGCAACCAGTTCAGTGACAGAGCCATGTTGCACTTCAGGAAAATGTTAAACAGGCGCCAGAAACAGAGAACTGTGGACAGTTATTTTGTGCGACACGGTTCTAGTGACTCAAGTTGGTCCTAGTGGCATTAAAAGACAAAGAAGGGAAATAACCCCAGAGAAGGACTTGTTACCTGAAGTCCTTTTGGAGGGGGATTCCCTTTCCAACCACTAACTCCCTGCCCCTGTCATCCTCCCTATCTTCCAGATGCCTGCAACTCTTCAATAAAGGTAAGTAAATGTATATATATATAGAATTGTTTTTTATTATTTAGTACATGTATATGAATATTTTTGGGTGGAACGGATTAATTGTATTTACATTATTTCTTATGGGAAATAAGGTTTCGAATTACGTATATTTCATGTTAAGTAATAGCTCCTGGAACGGATTAATTACGATAGTCGAGGGACCACTGTACTCATACTGTAAACTACTTTCAAAAATGCTCAATGTTATTTTCCTTAAGATAATCTCAATTTTATATTACAATCCTCCTAAACACTTGTTACAATTTAATATCATCATATTGTCCTTTTAACAGTATAATATCATCATATTGTAATTTGAAATAAAATATATAACTAGAATAAACTCAATCAATTTCTCTAGTATTATGTACATATAGTCTATAAGTCATTAGATTAAGCTGCCCCTAATGCCATGGCATGCCAGTGGCTCTCCTTGCATTTCAGTTTTATGATTGTAATTACCAATATCAATGTATACTTGCAAAGAAATAAAATTTACTTTACTTTACTTTACTAGAATGGAGAGTTATGCTGTGGTCCTACTAGGTGAGGTGGATGGTAGAGGTTCTGGTACTGAAGTCGATGGTTGTACTGGTGTGTGCATAAATTCTGTAATATATTTCTGTTCTATTTTACCCCGCAGTACATTATACAACTGATGGTAAAGCATCAGCTGCTCTAGACACCGTTTCAGGGTCCTTTTCAGTTAAAAAGTCTAACTTTAAGTCAGTCGGTCAGTCAGTCAGGAAATCAGTTAAGTCAGTAACTCAAGTCAGTAAATCAGTCTGCGAAGTAAGTCAATCAAGTAAGTCAGTCAGTCAAGTAAGTCAGTTATTCATCACACAAACTCATATACAGTGGACCCCCGCCTAACGAGCACCCTGGAAATCGTACAATTATGTAAGTATAATATTGTAAGTGCTTGTGGAAGTTTATTTTTGGGGGTCTGAAATAGACTAACCTACGTGACATCATTTCTTAAGGAAGTAAATTCGTTCGGTAATGGCACTTGAGCAGGCTTCTGGAATGAATTTTATTCGTTAGGCGGGGGTCCACTGTATTTACCTCATTCTTTTTAATTGCACAAACTGATGCTTCATTACAGCCACAGGCTATCCTTGTTTAATATCTCTATTTTCTTTGTAAACTCAAAGACTTAAATGCTTATACCTTTTCTTGCAACTTTCAGCAACACTGGTATGCCTACTGGGTGCCATGATTGCTTGGCAGATACAAGCTATGGTAATTAAAAGATCAAAACACAATTCACAAACACAGCTAGCTCCTAGGGAGCATTCGTACTGGACACGTATTCACGAAGGCTGGGATGGGGGTGGTGGGTGTGTCAGGGGTGGCAGGGGATGGCTGGAGGTCTCCCCCACTGACCCACAACAAAGCAGAAGCTTGAGCTGGGAAAAAAATTTCTGAACCCGCAAATGGAACTGTGTAAAGTTAATTTTACAAATTGTATAAAATTGTGCCGCAATTTTTCAAGTGCAATAACCAAAACGTGGCAAATATATCCGCATAATATAACGGTCTACT
The DNA here is from genome assembly GCA_009830355.1 of Cherax destructor. Classification (NCBI taxonomy): domain Eukaryota; kingdom Metazoa; phylum Arthropoda; class Malacostraca; order Decapoda; family Parastacidae; genus Cherax; species Cherax destructor. The sequence goes on along the minus strand of WNWK01020845.1, from coordinate 5,216 downwards.
GTATATATAAAACATGAAATAACTTTAAAACACTTGAAATTTTGTATATTTTCCAGACATAATGGAGACACAGTCAATGGTTGGGTTTAGTCCTGACTCTTTCTCTTCTACTGCAGTTCTTCCTCTCACAGGCTATTCTTCGTCTGTCCCCACTTCCCCCTCGCCCCTAGTGGGTCCTTACCTGTGAGTCTCTGAATGAATGAGAGACACAGTGGTGCTACTTTAGCATGTGGTCTACTGCAGTATTCGTAGTCTACGCTGTGAACTGACTTTTAACATGCGGTCTACCTTTTATGTTAGGTTAGGTTAGGTTAGCACTAACCTAACCTGACCTTGATTAGTGCTGGTAGACCACACGCTAAAGTGTAAAAGTGCTGGTAAACCGCATGCTAAAGTGTAAATGTGCAGGTAGACCGCACGCTAAAGTGTAAATGTGCTGGTAGACCGCACGCTAAAGTGTAAATGTGCTGGTAGACTGCCCGCACACTACTGTAAATGTGCTGGTAGACCGCCCACACGCTAGAGTAAATGTGCTGGTAGACCGCACGCTAAAGTGTAAATGTGCTGGTAGACTGCCCGCACACTACTGTAAATGTGCTGGTAGACCGCCCGCACGCTAGAGTAAATGTGCTGGTAGACCGCACGCTAGTATAAATGTGCTGGTAGACCACATGCTAATGTGTAAATGTGCTGGTAGACCGCCAGCAAGCTAGAGTAAATGTGCTGGTAGACCGCACGCTAGTGTAAATGTGCTGGTAGACCACCCACATGCTAGTGTAAATGTGCTGGTAGACCACCCGCATGCTAGTGTAAATGTGCTGGTAGACCGCACACTAAAGTAGCATCGACGCGGTGCTCACAAAGAATGTAAACAAACCGGGTGGGGCACAGTGACCGTATTAGAAAGTCAGGTGGGGGGAGCTGTATAGTGAGTTTTGGTCATAATTTGAAATGTCCGTATTAGCGGAACGCTGTAAGGCGAAACACCATAAAGCGGGACCCTACTGTATTAGGATTAGTCTGCCCAAAATGCCCCAACATTATAGTGGCTTTCTTTGTCTACCTGGAGTCTACCTGGAGAGAATTCCAGGGGTCGACGCCCCTGCGGCCCGGTCTGTGACCAGGCCTTCTGTTGGACCAGAGCCTGATCAACCAGACTGTTACTGCTGGCCACACGCAGTCCAACATACGAACCACAGCCCGGCTGATCAGGTACCGACTTGAGGTGCCTGTCCAGTGCCTGCTTGAAGACAGCCAGGGGTGTGTTGGTAATCCCCCTGATGTATGCTGGGAGGCAGTTATTGAACTTAACAAATCAATATTGTAAATACGTACACATTGTATACCTGGAGTAGACTATATACCATTATCTTTTATTTTTGCACAAATCAAATTTGTATTTCATTTGTTTCCTTAAGACATCTGCTATCCATGTTCACTTAGCAACAAATAGGTACCAAGGTGTTAGTCGACTGTTGTGGGATGCATCCTGGAGATATAATTACCCATAGATGCCCAAAATGCTCTGCATAACCAGGGACTTTTTATATAGTATGTCACTGATGTCAGCTATGGTCTAAGTAAGTTTATTCAGGTATACACAATACAGTTATATAGATTATCATACATAGCAGCATATGTGTAGAGATCCTAGGATAACCCAAAAAGAGTCAGACGAAGTGACTTATTTCTATTGGGATGTGTATAAGTTATTATTATTATTATTATTATTGTGCCACTGTTTTTTTCAACCACTGTAAATTTTTATGAAAATAAAATTAATTTTTATCACTAAGAGAATAATGTAACATCTTTATAGGCCTATGTAAAGATAAAACTAAATAGCACAATGATTCAATTGTTTTAACTTACTGGGTTATTCCTGGTTAAGTTCAGCATAATTTACTATATAAAGTTATTGTAAAAGTTCAATATTATTTACGAGGCTTCAATAAAAACACTAAATAAAGTATTGTTCTAATAGCCCGTGGCCTGGTGGCTAAAGCTCTCGCTTCACACTGTGAGGATCCGGGTTCGATTCCCGGTAAAGGGTGAAAACATTGGACGTGTTTCCTTACACCGGTTGTCTATGTTCACCCATCAGTGATAATGGTTACCTGGGTGTTAGTGGACTGGTGTGGGTCGCATCCTGGGACAAAACTGACCTAATTTGCGGGAATTGCTCAGCATAACTAGGGGATTTATATATTAGTAGTATGTCATTGATGTCTGCTATGGTCTGTATACCTTGTACATGTACGTGTAGAAATAAAGATATTATTAAAGTCCAGAGCAACTATTACTTTCCTTAATTCCGCCGCCGTTATCATATTATCTTGATATTATTATATCTGCCTTCCTACTTACCTCATACATCAGTCTCCAGGTGATAGACAATCCACGAATATATAAACTGAAGATAATTTCCAAAATTTTGAAATAAATATCCACTTCTTCTTCTTCTTCGTTGGGGTTTTATTGGGCCACTGACGTAGCCTATAGCCGACTCTCGATGGCACGAGAGATTGTGCCCAAGGCTGGGCGATGAAAGAAAAGGAACAAAGTTCCTTTGTAAATAGATAGAAACTTGAGTTTCCGATTAGGCCCGTGGACCCCTTGCCAAGCCCCAGCAAAGCGGACCCCACACCCCCACCTGAGTACAGCAACCGGCTTCCCACCAAAACCGTTAAATAATTATCCGCAGAGCGGAAAAATGGAGCTGGCTAAAAGTAAGCCGATGAACAGGTGCCCCTCCTGTAGAGTGCCCGGCGGGCAAAATAGATGAGGACAAGCGTCCACTTCTTCTTCTTCTTCGTTGGGGTTTTATTGGGCCACCTGACAGCCTAAGCCGTACGAGCCCGACCTCTCGATGGCACGAGGAAGATTTGTTGCCCAAGCTGGCGATGAAAGAAAAGGAACAAAGTTCCTTTGTAAATAGATAGAAACTTGAGTTTCCGATTAGGTCCGGTGGCCCCCCTTGCCAAGCCCCAGCAAAGCGGGACCCCACACCCCCACCTGAGTACAGCAACCGGCTTCCCACCAAAGACCGTTAAATAATTATCCGCAGAGCGGAAAAAATGGAGCTGGCTAAAAGTAAGCCGATGAACAGGTGCCCCTCCTGTAGCGTGCCCGGCGGGCAAAATAGATGAGGACAAGCGTCCTAGAGAGAACGGGGGAAATTTGTCACTGATACTCAGGCGAGAGAGAGACGTCCACACCCGACGAAGGCTGGCGCAGAAGTCGACCTCCTTCTTGTTGGGTTTATGGGCCACTGATGTAAGTAAATTTACTTACATACATGATTCATTACATTTGAAACTTGTGAGTTCATCACCTTTGTACCTTGTTCAGCTATCAAAACTTTGGGGCCCAGTCTCTGGACCCATTATATACCTCTATAATCTGTAAATACCTTTGTAACTTGTCATGATTGTGACCAGATCTACCTGAGTTCATTACCTTTGTAACTTGCTCAGCTATCAAAACTTTGAGGTCCAGTCCCTGGACCCATTATGTACCTCTGTAATCATTTGACTACCGCCCACATAATGGGTATGGGGTGCATAATAAAGATATTAAACTAACTAACTGATGTACAAACAATTTTATTTCTTTGCATAGTTACAATGTGTGAATTCACATAAAACATGTTGATGGGTACGAAGAAAGCCACTAATATGCCGAGGCATTTCGGGCAGACTAATCCTAATACTTATAATAAAACTTCATAATAGTAGGCATGTAAAGAGTGGTAAATTTTAATTACACATTGTTTTTCTTATTACACCAGTGACGTAGCTAATGGTTTGCAGTAATCAGATTTATAGTTGAGATGAAGTATATTACAATTTAGTCCGTGGCCTGGTGGGAAAACCTCTCGCTTCACACAAGAACTTGATATTCCAAGCATCAGAGATCGTGTTACTGAAAAAAATATCCTAATTGGGGTTAATATGCTCAGGCAAGCCCATTCAAACCCCAGCACAGAAGCCCTCCAAACTTTCCTCAGCACTGGTGAACATCCCTCCAGATGGATCGAAAAAACTGGAACCGACCTCCGCATGAATCAGATACATGATCTGTGGCAAGTAAGGCAACAGCAGCACGTCTCCGCTCCATGGAATATTACCCCATTCCAAACTACCATCCCTCCTATAGAAATTTGTCTTGGACTGCCTCCTTGTAAGCTGCCCTCTGGCAAGCACTGTTGACACCGACACTCTGAGACGCTTCTCTCAGACTTACAAGTGGCTTATGGACAGAATTTTTAGCTAACTGCAGTCGAAAGAATTCCCCACCTACATGCACCTATTAGGGGCTTTTCGCATGTACACCTCATTTATACCTATGTATAATTGTATCATGTCTACCTAACTATGTATCATTGTACCATGTCTAAATAAACTATTATTATTATTATTATTATTATTATTATTATTATTAACTTGATGGAGTAGAAATGTCTCCTAGTCTTCCAATCTCCCTAAGCTATAATCCCTTCCAAACACCATGTGTAGAGAAGGACCTTAATCTGCAAGAATTCAAATGGTATTAGTGTCCTGCCTGCATCTCAGAGTTCCCTGGTTTCAAAGGATATCTCCTAAGCTATATATGCAATAAGTGACACTAGCTTCAAGACTAATACTTAAGGGATATTGCCCACAATTATTACCTTATAGTGGGAGATCGCCCGCTTATAACCCACAGCTCAAATAACCCCACCTTCCTACGAATATCGCCGGCCAGCTATACTAAGAGAAATGCAAGGAATTGTCTTACTGTGGGGGCCTGGTCCAAAGACGAATATCCACAGTACGTCGGGAAGCCTTTGTGATTCTTGGTTCCCAGGCAAGTATTTTGAAGACACGTGGGGGACCAAGCTCCAGCTCTTAGTACCATGTTAACACCACAACGTCCAGTTCAAGAAGAAGGAACTAGCATCTCTCTCCTGCTTAGATTCAAGTGTGGAGCTGCCAGTTCTCGTTAGCTAACACAATCTAATATTCGCCTATTCAGGCCTTAAAACTACCTATGTTAAGGTGCTAGAGCTACATTATTAATATCTAAAGTAGCCTCAATAATCCTAATATTAGTTACTAACTGTACAAACTTACCTAGGCCTTCCTAGGAGAGTAAATCTATCAATTAACATGTGTAATCTCTCTAACTCCGCCAACTACTGTGTTTGTTAGGGTGGTTGTGTGGGTTTATGAACT